>JAMKCH010004749.1:0-35371 GCA_023653785.1 Ophioderma brevispina | reverse complement strand
ACGCATATTTAATTAGCTCATTTGCATACCTAAGCCGCATATATCACGCACTTTCAAATTGCAAACAAGATGCGCACCATGATAGGCTTTCATTTTTGCATATTAATTAGCTCATTTGCATACTTAATTTGCCCGAAATACGACCAAAATCTAATCAGTTCGAGAACTCCCCAGCCCGCTCCCTCCCACCAAGTTATATCATCATATGCCTTACGGAACTCCAGAAAACTTGTACACAAGCCTTACGGATAAATTTTTGTAAATTATGCAAATTAGATACTTAATTAGCATATTTTATGCCCAAAATTTAATCAGGTCGAGAACTCGTGGACCCGCTTCTTTCCACCAAGTTACATCACCGTAGCCCTTACGGAACTCCAGATAAATCGTACACAAGCACGTGAACACGGACGGCGAGCAGACAGACAGCATGACAGACAGACATACGGACAGACAGACAGACAGACAGACGGACAGACAGACAGACAGACAGAAAAGTGATCACTAAGTCTCTGCCGAACAAAGTTCAGGCGAGACAAAAATACACGTCGCGGTTCTCGAACCGCTAAATCCCCCTGGCGGGAGCGGTTTTACCCCAAATTAACTCATTAATTATGCAAATTAGGTACCTAATTAGCATATGCCACGCCCATAATCTAATCAGATGAAGGGCATGGCAGTCCGATCCCACCCACCAAGTTACATCACCATAACCCTTATGGTCTCATGTTATCGCGTTCACAAGATTGTGTTGGACGCAGCCGACGCCGACGCCTTGACTGATAGCATAATCCCCTTTCTGCTTTTCAAGCCAGGGGGATAAAAACTGAGACGGCGTATTTTAAAATATAATTGGGGTTTTTACTCTACTCTGAGACATTTATTTTAATAATACAATGTAAGAATGCAATACACGCGCTTGATAACACAATGAGGGTTTTGCGGTCAGACATATCTTCCTGGGCGGTCTGTCAGGGTTTTCATGTGTCCCGCCTTATTGCCATGGGCTGCATTTATTGGTCGGGCGTAATATCACTTACACAGTTAAAAGCTAACGATTGATCGCGATTACCATAAGAATTACTTGCGTGTGCAAAGATTGGTAGCGGAGACGTTCCCTAAAGTTTAGGGAACTTGTAGACAAAATCCTAACAGATTCGAAGGGTCTGTGGATTTGGTTGAATCAGAGAGATTGTAGTATCTTAAATACCAGACTCACTCAAAACCTAGGAGTAGGCGGATCAGCCATTTCATGGATCCAGTCATATTTAGAGGTGACAAGTTAAAGTTCAATCGGAGGAATTTCTCCACACAACACCTATGGATTTGGTCGACCACAAAGGACTGTGGTGGACCTGGAAGATTTAGCTACTATACATACCCACTTGGAAAAATCATTCAGAAATTCAACTGAAATACCACATATATGCAGACGACAATCAGATATATGCTGAATTCGACCCAAAATACCGCGGTGACAGTGATTAATGCTATTTGCAGACTGAATCTTGCATTAATGAATTAAATTTGGATAAAAAAACAAACTAAGTGAAGAGAAAAACAGAGTTTTTCATTGCGGGAATCCTCAAAATTATCCTCAGGCATGTCCCTTACAACTATCATGATATGTGGCACACTATAAAACCATCTTCCACCGGTACGCAAGCTTGGTTGTTCATTTTGACACAAAAATGACAGTCATCAAAGTATCCATGGTTCCCGTGCTCTGAATTTTAACCTGAGAAACATCGGCCGCATTCGACGGTACATAGACGAAGACACATGCAACCATGCTGTAAGATCACTAGTCATTCCCGTCTAGACTACTGCAACTCACTTTCTTTATGGCAATCAAGCGTCAGAAAGCAAGACTAAACGAGGGCATCAACGATGCATGCAACCCTCGCTCACAATTTATAGCACCGGGGTGGAGGCAGATTAGGAGGGAAAAATGACATGATTAAAATCAGTAGGTAAACAAAACATAATGCAATGTATGCTTAAAACCTTGGTTAAAATTCTGAATTTTGATTATTATGTGCCAACCCTGATGTAGCGCTTCAGGTATCTAAGTAGGTCACGGGGGGATCACACATCCTCTTGTATCGACAGCAGAACAAAAAAATATGTTGGCAACCCACCGACCCTCTCTCCACATCCCACCGGCCCCTCTGGCAAAAACCCAGCGACCCCGGACTGCAAGCATCCAATGTACTCCAGCACCATCTACCCAAGTACCCCTTCCCCAACAGCCCGAGGGGACCCCACCCCAACCGCCCACCACCGTACCGAATAGACCGGTCCCGCCCCAACAGCGCCCCGACCCCAGAGATCTCCCCCCTTCCTAAACAGTCCGATACTCCAATTCCCAACACCCTCACCTCACCTACCACACCCCACCACCACACCCCCGCGGATGTAGCAAGGGTCAACACCCTCATCGTTCCCCCACTCATTCGTAACACCCTATCGACCCCTTTCCTACCCGTTCCTACTTATTCAAACACCCTTAATAACGATTACCAACTCCCTCTAATGTATTAATGTTCTATGACCATAATGACTTGGAAGGGACATGTCCATGATGTTTGATGATTTGGAAAGAATTTATTATTGTGCCGAATCCTATGAATTTGGAGGCCTCAAAGGAATAAACTGCATGGTGGATATGTGGCAGAAATATGAATTCATCCGATTATTTGATTTTTGAACAAAAGTAAAAAGCCTAACCTTACATTCTGTACTGTTGATTTATAGTAACCTGGTTGGTCCCCCAAAACTTGTGTGTAATCCTATATGCATATGTCCTACATAAAATCTTTTCATGCCCAGTTACACCGTGCTTTGGACAAATTAGTCAACTCAGGCACTGACGATGATAACTGGAATTTCGGAACGGACCCCAATACACAGTGAAAAATGGGTAGGCCTAGTGAAAGTTGTACTTATTCTAAGCAAAATGGAGCAACCAATGTTATCAAACGTTCTCCTGAAAACATTATGTGAACAAGGACTAAGAAGAAACCAATAGTTATAAGATATGAGTGGGGGTTCACAAAATTGGGTGAGCATGAAAGAAAAGCATATAAGTGACATCCTACAACACGTACATATCTCTAATATATTTGTGTCGTACTAGGAAACTTGATTTGAGGAAGTATGACAGGAAAATTCGTGTCAATTACAAACATACATCATGGTCGTTGGACCTTGGTGTTGTCTGTCGTCCCGCGTTTTTGTGAATGGGGCCAAAGGTCACAGAGGTCACCAATGGTCAAATGAGGTCACCAAGGTCACAGAGGTCCACCAAGGTCCAAATGAGGTCAACCAAGGTCAATTGAGGTCACAAGGTCAAATGAGGATATAAGGTAACATGAGGACACCCAAAGGTAACACCAAGGTAAAACAAGGTCACATGAGGTCATGTGGGGTTGACAGGAACATTAGCCACAAAGGTCACATGGGGTACCAAGGTCCCCCTACGATGCGATGCACTGTGCCCCTCCCCGACACACCCCACCCCTCCCCGACCGAAGCCACCACCAACCCTTCCCCGATGCACTGACTTGTAATTGAGACCAAAAGGTGACAGGAGGTCGCCAAGGTCCCATGGAGGTCACCGGGTCCCATGAGGTCACCAGGGTAACACAAGGTCACCAAAGTCAAACAAGGTCAAATGAGGTCACCAGGGTCACATGAGGTCCCAGGGTCCCAAGGAGGCACCATGTCACAAGAGGGGTCACCATGGCACACGGATGGTCACCATGGTCCGAGTCACCATGGTCCCATGAGGTCACATGGGGTTCCAAGGTCACATGGGTCACAAAGGTTCACATGAGGTCATGAGGTCACAAATGGTCACCCACCCCGAGCGATGTACCCCACCCTGCACCATCCCTGGTGCCACCCCCACTCCGCCCCAACTTCCACCACAAAGGTCACATGGGGTCACCAAGGTCACACTACGATGCACCCTACTGTGCCCCTCCCCGACACACCCCACCCCCTCCTCGACGAAGCCACCACTGCCTCCCGATGCACTGACTTGTAACATGGACCAAAGGCTGACAGGAGTCGCCAATGTCCCATGAGGTCACAGGGGTCCCATGAGGTCACCAGGGTCACATGAGTTCACCATGGTCAACGAGGTCACCATGGTCACACGAGGTCACCATGTAACATCAGTTCACCATTGGCCAGAGGTCACCATGGTCCCATGAGGTCGACCCCAGGCCAAATGAGCGGTTACAAAGGTACACGAGTCACAAAGGTCACACGGGGTCATGAAGGTCAAATGGGTTATTAAGGTCACATGGGGTCACCCCCAACCTACCCCGATGTACCCCCCCACCCCAAACTTCCACCCTGGCCCACTCCTCAACACCCCACTCTTCCCCTATCCAACAACCCACCCTGCCCCCTTCCCAACACCACCCACCCCCCTTCACCAACCTGATCACAACACAAAGATGAACTAGGGATACATGTAGAGTTTTTACACCACAGATACAAGGCTGGTGACTGAAATCCCTCGGGCTACCCGACCAACGTGTCCGAAAGACCGGGTTTAAAATTAAAATCTCCACACGGGATAACCCGGTTGTGTGAAAAAGATTAATGACAGGTCGGTTATATTTTGATTACTACTCACATCAATGCTCTTCAGTCTTCACTGATTTCACATCATCATATCACAACCAATTGCACTGCATAGTACATGCATCGCGGTTTATTGTACCACATTCATGTCAATAAGAAGAACGCTGTGCCAATGACGTTGTAAACCAACAAAAACCGGAAATTGCACGAAGGTGACATCTTGATAAGTGTACCACCAGATTGCAATGTCGCCAGACGATTGGAGGCCAAGCCTCAAATAATACCGCAACTCAAAGCATCAAATAGACTTACAGCATTACACCTGTCCGTATTCAAAATATTAAGAAATAAACCTTACAGTGTTGTTGTTCTCTGCAGTTTTGGGAATAATAAGAAAATATTACTTCGAAACACCACAAACACACCACAAAAAAATGGATATTTTTGTAAATATTTGTGGTTGGCCTACGTGTTAAACACCAATGACGATTGTCTAAAATTTAGGATTCTGAACGCTAACGCTAAATGCCCTCAGTGCTTGACCCCGGGGCGAGGTAACCTTGAGCAAGATGAACATTTGTGCTAAATTCGGCTTGTGTTTAGAATGGATTCTACCCACAAGGTTAAATGAGGCGACATGGGATTCCCCGGTTGCATAGTGACAAACATCATGGACAAGGGCTACGGAGTGTGTTTGTACATGAAACAGTACTATGAATTAATAATTACAGATCAAGATCAATAAAGCGTAGAGTACGTGAAGCTGCTCCCATCATCAATGCCACTCCCTGTTGTATTTTGTAGCGCCTAGCTAAACAGTTCACAAATTAATAAGTCCCCCCCTGACAAGGGTACATTTTCTGAAAGTGAGGGCTCCTACAGTTACAAAAATGGAAATGGTCACTGAATGTTACACATTGATGTGCAAAAAAAAAATCCACAATAGTTAATATTCTCCCTGAAATGTACGGTTAATTATAAATTTGATGACGAATTAAAAGGTGCACTTTCGTTGCATAGGATTTACAATCGAGAAAAGCTCCGAAAGGAGAAGTACCCACCTGGCCTAGTACAAAGCAGGAATAATAAAGACATGATTTTGGACCAAAGGATAGCTATAGTCATCTTCTTTCTATGCTACAAACGAAGTACCAACATACCTAGAATTACGTCAGGGTGACGTTATAAAGTTCACATGTCAGCAAACTTAATTCCATAGTTAACAGTGTTGTAGAAGAGGGGAAAATGTGTTTTTTCACCAAAAAAGTTTGGAATATCCGCTTTCCACACGGTTTTTGCTCTCTTAATGGATTTGACTAGTTTTATACTCAGAGAGTTTTATTTTTAGTGCTACATTTTTGAGTCGGAAATATTGCAAAAATATCAATTTTCCACCCTATAGCAGATTTTACAATTTCTCAAATTGACGTCATAGTGACGTCATAATGGGAATGTTGTCACTTAATTTGATACCAATGAAAAGAGGAGGAAACTCTAGCTATTCTGGGGTACCAAATTTATGGGAATCGGTGGATGTTCAGAGTAATAGGGGAAAAAGAATATTTAAAAAAATCTTTTAAAAAACTAATTTTCCGCTGTTAAAGCCCCTATGCAAAAAAGTGCCATTTGTATTTGTCATCAAATTTAATAAATGACGTCGTTTCAGAGAGAAGGTCAACTGCTGTGCGAAACTTTTTTGCCGATAAATGTGTAACATTCCTGTACATTTTCCATTTTTGTACCAGGTTAAGGAGCCCGTAATGTCCAGAAAAATGCACATGTTCAGGGGGGGACTTACTTTTTTTTGAACTGTTATTTGATAACTTAGTACAGGGAAACTTTACGTGTTTTTTGACATGGTCGTCGGCAAATGAGGGTGATGTGATGAGGGCGCGTTGACCGTAAATGGGAAATGACCAAGAAGATTGATAATGACTCGTCTGACATGCCGAAAATTTCGTATGACTCGTGTTCTAGCATAACTCTTCTGCAACAGGCATAAAATGTCATACATGTGTCAGAAAGTATAACTAAGAATAGCGACCATTACTCATGTTACCGTAGCAATGTGGTATGAAGCCACTCGCTTTACATCATTGGCAATGGTTGACTCCAGTTGTTGACTGTTCTAATGACAGCCCTCAGTTCCATGCATAACGACGGTTATATAGACCTATTTGCATGTGAATCCACCAAACCTTGTGCCTCAGATAATTGTTTTCATACTGAATTGCAAAATTGTTATTGTTGTTTCATACTAGTATGTCCGATTAAAAACAAAAATTTTTTGGTCATGTGTGGTTGAAAACTTGACGTTTCAACACCGCCAAACCGTACATACGACGCCTGGTGGAAAGGATCCCTCTTTTGATACTGCAGCCTGACCTGGCCGGCCAAGGGGCAACATGTTTTTATCAACGAGGTCACGTAATGTTGTAGCCAACGGCCAAAATAAACGAGATCATGTGGTTGTAATATACAAATCGATTGGTGCAACCCGCTCATGACTACGGCGGTGGGGAACTAAGATCGTGCATATTAAATTAGCTAGCCTATAGTGCCGTAGCACCGTGGGAAAATGTTTGATGTTCGCCCGAGCCCATCATATTGCAGTACCTTTCGGAGTCTGTGACACAGACTACACCGTGGGAAATACTGGACCGCCGTAATATTGCAAGGACGATGTCGACGTTATTATTTTCGGTGATACCCTTGAATAGACGGAGCTTACAAACACCATTCATATGATAGGCATACCCACAAAGGAGCGTGAATCGATCGATGTCTAATAGAACCAGAGAAGAACACGGCGAGAATTCTTTGCCAAATGCCAGACCTCGGCAGGGCGTAATCTAAATGCACGGCGCATAGTCGTAACATCACGGAATATTACCAATTTCCCTCCAATTCTAAAAGATCCACAGCCCGAAAACCACTCCGAGCGGCCAAAACATGCCCCGATTTCGGGATATTGCTCTATCAAGGCTTGTCCCATATCCATCCCTACCCACTACCAAAATTTCATCGACGTACGATCAAAAATGAAGCCCCTGATAGTTGTCACACATACGAAATCGAGACTCGCCCATCATGACTAACACCCTCGCTGCGCTAGAAAAGCGCGAGGGTGAAAAATTCAAAACAGAGCTGCAAGATTGGTCTTCAAAGCAAATAGGAAAGAGCACACAACCCCACTACTAAAACAGTTAAACTGGCTTCCTGTACAGAAACGAATCATGTTTAAAGTACTCACACTTGTTTACAAATCTAAAAATGGTGCAGCCCATTCGTACTTAACTAATCTTGTAAGAACTCATTCTTTTAAACCAGGGAATGCAAGATACCTAAGATCACATGCAGACAATAATCTGCTAGTCTCAAACAGAACAATTCATATGGGGATAAGGCATTTTGCAATGCCGCACCAGCTCTTTGGAACAAATTACCAAGATTCATACGTATCTCACCCACCATTAGCATTTTCAAATCCAGACTAAAAACACATTTATTTCCACAATGATGTACATGTAGTGTTTAAGATTGTAGTTTAAGGTATTTTTTGTTATTTAATTGTTTGTAATTAAGCTGTTCTTTATGGATTTGTTTATGTAACTGTAAAGCGCTTTGATCATGTCATGCTAAAGCGCTATATAAATGCTAATTATTATTACCAGTCGTTTATACCACAGACCCTGAGAGGGTCTAGTTCTGAGCAACATTGGAAGTCAAATTTGGTGGCCAAACCTATGTTTTCACTTCCTGAGATTTCAAAAATATGGTAATTAACCTAGTCTAACAAAGCTGTGCTTTGCAACCCCTTCACCCTTGGTGGTGGTGGTGGTGGGGTCGATCATTGTTAAGCTGCTGCCTCTACCCCAGTCCCCCTTTGAGATTTTCTATGATAAGGGATGTTATGATTTGGATGCCTTTTTTGTGTTATTGGATAGAGTAGATATCCAGGTATCAGAAAAGTATTGGTCGCATTTTTCTCTGAAAAGCATTTGGTGCCATCTTGGATTTGAAAAATGGCCGCCATTTCCATAGGATTTTTAAAAAAATAAAATGTTGACATTTATATAGCACATTTCATAATGTATCAAAGCGCTTTACATTTATTCCGCTGCAAATAGAATATGTCAGCTGCCGTACAAATGCCCAAAGCATACTCATTATACCTTTGGGCGGCACCCAATGGACAATATTCCTGACATCTCCCCATTTAGCACTTGGGTGGAAAGAGGTAAAGTGCCTTGCCTAAGTGCAAAACACATTGGCCTCAGCGGAACTCGAACCCATGACCTTTGGGTCATGAGATGATCGTTGTATCCACTGGACCACATGTGCCCTCATTTGCTCTATAACTTTGGTTGTGAGCAACATTGGAATTCAAATTTGGTGGCCAAACCTATGTTTTCAAAAACTGATGGGAGTTCAAAAATATGATAATTCTCATTCCCGGAAACTTAGACTACTCGCGGGAAATCCCAAGGCTCATTCACTATAACTTGACTGTGAATTTAACCAATTTATAAGCTTATATAATATACAAACACAACATTGTAAATTCTACTTGGAAATCCTAATTGTATTATCCTTTTGTTGACGTTCCGACGCAGTGATCAAGCATGAACGCCGGGCGGGTAAGGGAGGTCTAATTATGTGTTGACGCTATCGTTCAGCGAGTTGGAAAACCCCTTTCCATTTATTTTTGACACAACACGTCCCTTCTTGCAAGCGCTCGGTAGGCGGCTTTCGTAATACATGTACAGTAGCCACTACCACAGAAGCACACGGGGACCGTATCAGCGCGGGTTTTTTCCCTTTCATCCCCACAATTGCCAGCGCTCCAATCCCGACTTCCGTATAACCAGCCACAGAATCAAATCATTCTACACGGGTTATCAGCGTGCTCTCATTCCACTTCCTAATTCATGCAACACATGGTTTCTAACTTTCTAACTTCGTGCGCGGTAAAGTAACTTGGCGAACTGCTGACATGCAATGGAATACGTTACTATGGTCTATGGAAAAGTACTTTATTAAATGGATTGTTCATGCGTGTAAATGGGCAAGTTAGTCTAATTTCTCGTGAGCAATTTTACTGGAATTCTGGAATAAAACTACGGTACTTTTGTGGCCTCTAACCAGAAAATGTTAAGCTTCTTATACGCTCAAAAAGTGTAAAAATGTTGCACCAATAGCGCCGATTACTCGGTGATTTTGCAAAAATCTCCAACTTCTCGGGGGGGGGGGGGGGGCACATCCCCCTCAGACACCCCCCTCCTGCCGCTTGATTCCCAGGAAACTTTGCATTTTTTACACCCTGGTCTGACCAATCTGTGCTTTGGAATACCCATCACCCATGGACCCCAGAACTCCTGTTAAAGATATGATGAGTACACTGCAGTGGATCAAACTTAATGATAGGGTATATAATCAAATGTTAATGCCTATTTTCAAATGTGTTAAAGGCCTTGCCCCGGTATACCTTTCTTCTCCCTTCACTTTCATGCACTCAGTTCATTCTAAGGGTACCAGAAGTCAAACCACCAACTCTTTGTATGAACCATCTTGGAACTTAAATGCAGGTAAACGTACTTGCCATATGAGTGCAACCACAATATGGAAAAGTCTTCCTGCAGATCTCCGCTGTGACTATATAATACAATGAGTCTTTCACAGCTTAAAGCATCAACATTTGTAAATCCTACTTAAGCATATTGTGTATATTTTGCTCTGCTTTCTGATATCTTTGTATTATCATTATAAAGACCCCCAAAAAAGTAACGCAGCATGTCTAAATACCCCCATAGGTTACAAACCATTGGTCTTTGCACGAAAACATCAAATTATATCAATAGTTCGTTTTCTTCCGTAAATTTTGATACCCTTCTTGCCCCATTGCGATCAATATTGCCAACACAATACCCATTATAAGAAAATCTCTCCCTTTTTAAAAGTTGCAATAAAAGGTATAGCCATATTGATTGCCATTCAGTGAAAGACTGTATTCTTCCCATGAAGTGTGTCACTTAATGCATGGTTGTGTATTGTAACCTTGTAATAATGTCTTCAGTTGCAACTTTGAAAATGTGACACATTTTCGTAAAATGAACATTGTGTTGGCGATATTGATCACAATGGAGCAAGAAAGGTGTCAAAATTTGCAGAACAAAACAGACTATTGATATCATTTTATGTTTTTGTGCATAGACCAATGGTTTGTAACTTATGAGGGTATTTAGGCATGCTGCGTTACTTTTTGGGGGGTCTTTATTTATATTCACACTGTATTCTATTATTATTTGTATATTTGCCATTCAATGTTTATATAGTACTTATGTTTATACAAGTACATGTACATTATGTAAATGCAGGGCCTCCTTGGAAATCAGTGCCTGTGTCACTGAAGGTGCTACCATGCCTAAAGAAAGCTTAAATGAATATAAAATAAATAATTATCTGTTGTTTTGTCATTTTGCCCTTTGATGAAGATCCTTCTAGGATCGAAACGTCAGCCCACACTCTAGGATACGTTTTACCTACACAGGCTATTTTCTGTGGAGAAGCCAGTGGTGAACGCTATTTTTGACTTCATATTTTACTCACCCATGACAAGGTCTTGTACAACATATACACAGCTTTATTCTCCCAGGGATTCTCACTTGAGATAATCTATGGTGTGAGTACATACTTGAAGATAATTGATTATAATGCATCAAAGTATGGTTTACTGAAACAGAACAGAAATTGCACATTACTAAAATCCATTTTCAATATTAATATTATTACACAGTTGTTTAATCAGAAGATTACACTTAAGGGGACAAGGGGGTTCCTTGGGACCCGCAATCTACATTTTGTGTGCTGTTTTTTTAAACGACAACAATTACTTTTTCCCTCCCGACTTACCTTTTTTGGAATTGTGTAACTTTTAGAAACCCATGTTTCTTGAAAAAAAATTAAAATCTATCACCTAGTAATTAGATCATTGATGGGTCTCTAGGAACCAAAAATGAATTGTTGTCTTTATTTAGCAAAATAAACCATATATCACTTTATTGGGATTTTGTTAGCTGAAAGACAATAAACTCCTAATTTTGGTAAAAAGTGCATTTTTGACATTTTTTTCCACTTCATACTCCAAAATTCCAATATTGTGATAAAAACTGAAATAATATATATGGAGTCCAATAGAATCTTTGGATACATTTCCTAATTTTTCTCATCAAAAATGAGACGGATGTCGGCATTACCAGTTGGTCATTACAACAAAATGTGTCAGAAGGATAAAAAAATTGCCATTTCTGAAATAATCTCCCAAAGTACCACTAAAATAGAGTGAGTCAAAAGAAACTTGACCATGATTTGACTCGCCATTTTGCATCTTTAAGAGGACTAAAGGGCATGAAAAAAATGACATACTGAAAAGGACCCTTACTGACAATCACTTGCATGAGTTTGGCAAACAATTTGGATGTTGGGGGGGGGAGGTGGCAGTTTGTGGCAATTTCTGGAACCAAAGAATGCTGACATTTATGCCAGCATTACCAACTTGAAAAGCATGTTGTGATCAGCTACACCCATTGGCTATTGTATATGTGTAATCCCGGCTCCCATCTTTCAGCTTGCCAGATCAATATTTTAACACAAGCCTTAAGTACAATGCCTGAATCCGGTCTGAATGCTTTTGAATGTGTCGCAACATGCTAGATACACTGAATTCTGTCAGGGATGTGAACCACTTGCTTTTCTTGTACAGAAATCTGCCACAAACTGCCACACCCCATCATACTGTTTTACAGAATGTAACATCCAAATTGTTTCAAAATGTGGAAGTGATTTCAGTAAGGGTCCTTTTCATTATGTGGTATATGTCGATTTTCATGAAAACAACGCATTTTGGTGGTGAGACACACCAAAAGAAAATTGTCTCAAAATTGTATGTTTTAAACATGTAAGTATTCAATACCTATTACGGGAAAAATAATAATGCCAACAACACTTCTTACGTTTCTGCACAGTATGCACACAAACATTTTGCACAGCAAAAGAATAGGGTTTATTACGTTATCAAAATTTTAAATCAACAAAAAATTAGACCTTATAATAAACAAATATTACGATACCTTTACTAATTTATTCTAAAGATACATTTAATTGACACCATATCATTCCATAGCCAAATTATATAGTTGATGTAAACTAAAACGCATTCAACGTAATAAACGATAACGTAATACACAATAATGTAGTAACCATTTTTGACCATTTTTCACATCTCTCATTGACTAAGATGTATCTGATTGAAAGTTTATATAATTTTTGTGGTCGGAAAATAATTATCTATGCCACTCTTGATCAATATTTAAATAGCTTGCTTGGTTGCTGAGAAATGTGGATAACATAATACACTTCTTAAAAAGGTCGCATTTTTTAAAAAGTTCAACATTTCTTAGACTTTTTAATGGTTATTGTGAGCTGAAGAAAACACTATTTCCAACTGCTGCATTATGTTTACCTTGAAATAAGATGCACAATCAATATTTTAGTAGAAGTTTTACCAAACTTAGCAACTGCTTTGTGAAGGATAACGTAATAAACAAGGTTTTCACAGACATGTTTGAATTTCAAAAATATAAAAATTGAGAATACAAGGAAAAACATTTCATAATTTCTACACATGTTCGGCAACAAGAAACATTAATATTCAGAAGAATTCAAGCTGCGAAGTATTTTTTTTTCAGTTTTCTCCTATTTTTCGATGTTTGAAGGCAAACATCTCATAGAAAAGAAAACGGAAAGCATGGCAAACTATATATGCCCAAATGCAGCTCAATGGCTCCTATGAAAATATTACCGTTTTGTTCCAATAAAGCATTGTTGAAAAGTTTTATTAAAGGGATTTATTGGTATGAATCTATCGGCACATATATAATGAAATGTCCCTAAATATGACGTACCAGATGCTTTTCATGGTCATTGAAGTATTCCTTGTGAAGAAAACACCATTTTCATGCTTAACTTTCGAAGCAGTAGACGATTTAACGAAGCCGCCATGTTTATTTTTTTTTTATGCTATCCTTTTGCCACAAGCCATGTTAGTCTTTCACACCAATTGAAAAGATGATCAGTGGTTATAGTCAAGTTCTGGCCTGTATGAAAGACTATCGCGTTTACTTTTAACATTGAAATTAAAAACACAGCTTTAATTTACCGTTTTCCTTTAAAGTATATAAATTTATCAAAAATGGCATACATTTGTGCCTAATTTTTATTAAATGAGCCTGGGATTCTTGAGAAATATAGTTTTTAAAATAAAATTAGGAAACTCTACATCATACAAAGAAGCGCTACTCGGTACATTGAAAAGTATGTAGATTGCTAAACCGTGCATTAGTGGGTTTCTAACACTGGTCTCTATACAATGGATTGGAAACCTGGGTTTCATAATTGAGGCACTGGCGGCCATATTGGTCATCCAAAAAGAGCCTAAGCAGGTGGTTAAGAGCCGGTCATTTACACAAAATGTGTTCCCATTGAAATGTGGATAAGCGACATAACAGACTACAGAATCAAGCCAATTCAGTGAGCTCATTATATTTGTGCGTATGGGATGGCATGTCTCTAAAACGTGCACCCGGGATACAACTTCTGTTAAACAGGTGTCTCTGGAATGCTATTGTGTTCGGTAGACCAAGAAGCCCGCCCGTTGCTCCATTCATCTAATATACAATTACTGTTGTGTAGCCAATCCATTGTATAGAGATCAGTGGTCACAGTGCGACTGCGATAAAACTATAAATATTACGTGATCCCTTTTAAAATGTCCACATTTTTCATGGATTGTTAGTGTTTATAGCCAACTAAAACCTTTGTTAATCACAAAATGGTAACTGAAACACCCCTCTTTACATTTTTCTCAAATCACTGAGGTTTTAAAAAGTGTATATTTTTTGCAATAATAATTTCTAAACGAACTTCTCTCCTATCCTTGTGTGTTCAACGAAGTTCACAAGGATGAGGCTTGTGGCAAACTTGTTGAAGTCACGTGATATATTTCGCTGGCTTGTTTCGGTATTGCATGCGGCGTTGTAAATATACCACAGGGAATAAACATGGTAGCTTCCATGATTGCTGTACAGTTGTGTACATTTGTTGGAATAAATCTGGATTTTTTTCGCAAGGAATACTCCAATGGCCATGAAAACCATCTGGTACGTTTTATTTAGGGATATTTCATTATATATGTGCCGATAGATTCATACCAATAAATCACTTTAACCAAAGACAAAAAATCTGGAAATGCACCATTTTCATTTAATTTAATATGAAGATCAATCCCATCGGTTTAGTATTCGCAGAGCTTTATTCTTTTGAATGAAGTAGTCGGTTTTTGCGACAGTCCATGGATTCACATTAAAATCAGAGATGCCAGTCTTCCGGTTTTCCCGGAATTCCGTTTTTTTAAATCTACAGGAAAAAAGAATCAGGATTTTTCCGGTTATATTTTTGAAGGATTAAATATGCAGAAAACCGGAAATCAAGGGCTTCATGTTAGGGATTTTTTGTAGCTTTGTTGAGGTTTGGGTCCAACAGTCCACTTAGCTTCAAGTGCCCTCCATGCAAGCAGACTGGCTTATGGACTAAACAAACTCAGTTTCAGGGGTGCTGCCCCTTCGACCCCCGGTCATGGGTATACCCACTCGCTGCGTGGGTGATCACAGATTTTCATGGTTTTTAGAAGAGTGACTGGCATCTCTGTAAAATACATGATGTTTAGCTAAGCAAACAATGTCCAGAAGAAATTGGGATATTTTCAGAATGCAATTAAAATATGTCATGGATAACTTCCGTCCTCATCATTAATGACCATAATAAAATGAGGTACCTCACAAAAAATAGCTGCAAGACGAGATATAACAGACATAAAAGTACTGGTACTTTTAGAAACGAACAGCAAATGAATGCAACTGCTCTTGGCCAATACATGTGTTATTAAATTGATTCAATGTATTAGTATTCCTCAAAAAGGAAAATCATGGCCCACAGCAAACCATATTATACATTATCTTCATAAAAGGTGCAATATTTGACTAACCAGGCAAAAAATATTTTGTATTGGTAAAACCCACAATGGATACCATGAATCAAGGAACGAATATGAATCATCAGCAGCTGCCGGCACAAAAGCAATCTACTTTCCAACCTAGGTACAATATCGATAACAAACATCGCCCTCGCGCATCTTCATAATGATGAAGGACCGGTCACACCAACATGCGAATTTTATACACTGAAAATCAGATTTTGCAACAAAAAACCTTCAAAAATGACATTAAGACAACCATCAAAATCTTTTACTTAGTTTTTATGAGGGAGCAACTTCATGAAAAAAAGTAAATGTGTTCATTTGTGGGAAACGTAAGTCACTTGTCGATAGCTTTCTCCTCCCCCCCCCCCGGAGGTCAAAAGAACAGAAAAACATGTTGCCAAAATGCAGCGTGTGTGGGGGGGGGGTACTTACATGGGCTATTTCAAAAATGCGCCGCCAACATGTTAAAAAAGCCTAAATAGGCAGACTTAAAAAATTTTGTGATGAAAGCACAGCAAATGGTCTATATAATACACACCAGAGTCCCTCAAAGCAGGCTAAATAATATGTTGTTAAACTGGGAACCTTTAGCAAAAATGTGGGAAGACATTTTGTTCCCCCCCCCCCCTCCTCCGTCCCGGTGTCAAACTTTTGCGTCACTATGACACACTATTAGGGGAACGATTATTTGTCTCTGAAGTATTCTAGCATTCGAGCGGCGTAATATGTAATGGAAAATTAACAACAAACAGGCATATGTTTCTTATATGTTGCTGATCAGTTTCGACTTTGCATGACAGTTTTTTTTTTGGGGGGGTGATGAGTGGATCTGGTGATAATGGTCGCATGTATTGATGCGATCATGTTTTTCACACTAAACAAGAGAGGCTAAAAACCACCAAAAATCCATCATGCTGTTTCAGTGTGATATAAATTTTTTTTTTATACTGACCTCATTTGGAAGACAGAAGTGCACATGTTGAAGTCGATACCTAAATAACCCTTATAGTCAGGGGGACTTTGTGGTTTGATATGAAGTCCAGTGGGATTTCAATGAATTAAAGCATAACACCTATTTAGACACCTTAAGTAGTTCCCAGAGAAAAAGAAAAGTTTGATGAGAATTCCCAGCTGTGGCAGATGGTGGTCCATCTTGATTTTCAAAATGGCTGCCATTTTGGTATACTTCTAATCATAACTCGAGTTGTGAATGCGCACGAACTCTCTTCGAGTCTCTTGCCACCCCTTGGCACTGCCCTAGATCTATATCTCCCATCTCCCCGTAGGAAGCTAGATTGTGCCAAAAACTTGTATATAACCCTACGCGGCCGAGGGGAAATGAGAGGCAACGAAAAACGTGGTACCGGTCGGAAAATGCTTTTCGTTGCATTGGGCCGTCGAACAACAACTAGGTTTGGTCGCGCAAATGACCCTCATTGGCTCTCATGCATCTGGCACGTCTTACCGGAAAATGACGCGATGTTTTTCGTTGCACCTGGGCCGTTCTTCCGGAAAATGATGAGATGTTTTTCGTGCATTTGGGCCGTATTCCCGGAAAATGACGCGATGTTTTTCGTTTGCATCTGGGCCGTTATTGACTGAAATGATTGTGGCGAGCTTTTCGCATGATTTAGGACGAGTTTTTTGCCCACAGCAGGCGCAATGCTTTTCATCAGGAGGGTGCACTGTACACATGCCCATAGACAATTCGATATCGATGGTGATTTAGCGCCACCATTTTCGAGAAGCTATTGGGTTAATATGCATTAAACGCTATTCATGACGTTTAAACAGAGGCCATGACGTGGCATACTAGCGCCACGCAGAATATGAATGTAGCGTAATAGCGCCACTCACGACTGCAAACTATAATAAGCTACAAATTTCATGCAGATCAGTGTGCATCCATTATTTTATTATTATTTATTTACCCTGTTTTTATTGCATTTTCACGCGATGTTTCTCGTTGCATCTGGGACGGTCTTTCCGGTAAATGGCGCGATGTTTTTCTGTTTGCACCTGGGCCGTCTTCCCGGAAAATGACGCGATGTGTTTCTTTGCTTTTGGGCCGTCTTCGGGGAATTTCTTTTACGGGAAAAGCGAGATGGGTTTCGTTGCATCTGGCCGTTATTGACTTTATACGCTACTAATTCCTGGGCCGGGAAAAACGGCAGAGATGCAAGAAACGCAAGCTTTGGCTCTCGTTGCTTATTATCTGGGCCGTTAATAAATAATAAATAGAATGCTTTTCGTTGCATTTTGGGCGTCGGCCGGCAAAACGGACCCGGTCTGGTTAGGGTTAAACACCCACAAGTCAGGGAAAGGGATAAAGCTAGATTAGAAGATGAACATTAAGACTGCAGCCATTTGTTTTTCAAAATGGCTGCCAATGCAATTACAATGTTTTATTGTAAATTTTCAGCAGTAAATTCTAGTGGTGATTTTCATCAAATTTAATTTGGTGCCACGTCTCCATTTAAAAAACTAGTCAAGGGTATATAAAGATGTTGTGAGGTAATAGTCATTCTTCCAATCCATCTTGTATAATTGTTTTCAAATGGCTGCCATGATGACACTGTAAAAGTCACTTTTGGTATAACTTTTTTCAATTAGAAGTTATTCAGAGGGCATTATGCTAGACCTGAATGCTGTGGTGCATTAAGCTTCTACGAATCAGTGATACAACACGGTCAGACAGGTACTTGTACATCTAAGTGCGGTGTAGAGAAGTTTTATTTTTTTGAAAGTCGTTGACTCAAAGTCCACCTACAACGGTTTAAAGAATGGGCCACTTGATTCAGATGACTCTTCAGGCATATTCTTGTGTCTATATGGATGCCCAGGATTATTATCTCCGTTTACATCGGTGTAAAAAGTCCGGGCTCCACAGACAACAACGGGATAAAGCGTGACTGTTCCTATGTTACATTAGAACAACTAATGATTAACCACTGTAGAACTATAGTGCAGTCTATTTTGTATGAGCCATTGAAGGCTGCCTGCAAGATAGTCCATGAGGGTTTGTACTTTAGCTGGATGGGGAGTAATCTATTTGGTATGAGTTCTTTTAAAAAGTGGCATTATGGAATTGTTTTTCTAGTTGGTATGAGTCCAACAAATGTTGATTTATCAAGAACAAGCGCACTATAAGCCATTTGCATGAGTCCTATATAGCATAGCAGATCAGATGAGGTAGATATTACACCTCTTTAAAAGTGCATGTGGGTTGTTTATTAGTATGAGTCCCACAAAATTGGTGTATCAAGAGCAATTTTCCCCTAAACCCCCTTTGTTTGAATTCTATGTTTTACCACAGGACAGTGTTAAAGTTTTCTATCACTGTCGTCATCATCAACTTTTATGATTTACTGTTAAAAATGACCATAAAAACATTGTTTTATTAACTGGCAGCTGGGACTCACAGCAGTTAAAATGACATTTTGTACAGTAACCAGTAAATACTGATTACTGCTTGTGACTTACTACCAGTATAAAACTGGTCCACTATGTGTATTATACAGTGTGAGTCAAAAAAAAACCTACATTCAGAATAAAAATAATTAAAAGAGTTAATAATTATTTTTGCTCAAATGTTTGCTTTGGTTGTAAAGAGGGATAAACAGGCTTTCAGAAAACGTTTATTTGGTGTCATTTGGACTTTCGAGGAAGAAGTTATGCCTATTTTGCTGAGAGACTAAAATATCCTGTTTGGCCGATTTTGACCCAAACAAAGGTGCATCGTTTACATAGAGTAGCATGGTCTTCAGCATTGATTTGAGTAAAACATTTAACACCAAATTATTGCTAAACAATAGAAGGTGGGAGAACAATTGAAGGATTATAAAAATAATATCCCGGAGATTACAAAAGAAAATGTTGAGGGGAAAAAAAATGTTTAATTTCTCAAATAAGAAAGTCAAGATAGCTGGTGTAAGAACACAGTTTACTTTGGTTCAGCAAGATTTCACGGTTTTAACCTGCAACGAAACTTGGGAGCTAAAGTGAAACCATATAATGTTTTTGTGTTCCGCTTGAAAAAACAGTGCAATATTGAATTTTAATTTTTAATTCCAATTTATTTACAGAAAACTCCAGCTTTAGTTCTTCTCACAATTTATGGACGCTGAGTATACTATATTTGTGCAAAATAATTACCTTAGAGGTGTAAAACAAAAATCTCTGAGCAGTTTCATTATGTTCATGAACTGAGATATTGATATGGAGTGATTTTCAATAACTGGCTCTTTATGATTGAACAATGGTAATTTAATTTGTTGAAGATATTTTACTTATAATTATGTTACACAATAGACCATTTTATTCAACCTAATATGTTTTTGTCGAGAAGAAATCGATACCATCTGAAATTGCATGTGTGAATTGTCTTTGCTATAATTTGTTATGGTATACGTCGGTGTCAGTCTCTCCGCATTGTATGGCTAAAATCGGCCAAACAGAATTTTTAGGTCTCTCCGCAAAATTGACATAGTTTCTGAACCCAAAGTCTGAAAGACACCAAATAAAAATCAAACATTCAAGCAAAAATAACGTTTAACCTTTGAAGAAAAATTCTTTCCTGAATGTAGGGTTTTTATTGACTCACACTGTATATAGTATAGCTATCATATCACAATAGTATTATCGCTTTATTCCGTACTGGACTTAGGAATATTTCTCTTTACTCTAAAATAATATTGAAATACATTTATTTGAAAAAGGCCATGGTTGGATTCGACCCTGTGATACCTGCATTATAAATCGATGCTCTTATCCACTACACTAGCGAGGGAGGATGTGGATGGCGATTGATTTTAATCCTACATAAGCTTTACGGAATAAAGCGATAATACTATTGTGATATGATAGCTATACTATATATAATACACATAGTGGACCAGTTTTATACTGGTAGCAGGTCACAAGCAGTAATCAGTTTTAACTGGTTGCTGCTGGGTGAATTGGGTGGTTATTTGCACATTGTGTGTCCCAACTGCCAGTTAAAACAATGTTTTTACGGTCATTTTTAAGAGTGTGGGCATTGGTTAGGTCCACTCTTTCTGCATTCTTGCATTCATCAGACTCGATGAAGCATCCACAAAGTTCTGTACAGAATAGTCCATTCTTTCCACATCTGCACAAATTATTGGCACATCAAAACTTGGCACAATCACACTTCACCAAATGAATTACTGCATCTGAAGAAGGAGGCAAAGATGTCATCACTGGCTTGAATTTGCTATTCACCTAATCCGACCCGTAGTGATTGGGCTGGGATAACTCAGGATTTGGTACACTCTCATTGTATTAAAACAGAGTGGTAGTGGGCTCGCATGATAGCTGGTAAAGTCTAGTCGGAGGCCGACCGACCCTCTGATCGTGCCTGTTTCTTGCCTTGTAAATCCACACATCGAGAAATTGAAGGTCTCAGCAGCATCCAAGAAGCACACACAAAGCTCATTCTCCATAGTTTAAATGCTCCAAAAGAAATTGATGCCACGTCTGTTACAATTTATTCACCATACACAGACGTCCTTTCTACTAACCATTCTCCACTACCCCAACCTCTATATAGATACATGTTTTGTCGCAGGAGTATAGAAGAATACCACATGCCCCTATTTACAATGCTCTGGGTGCTCAGAAGGCTGCATTTCTTCCCGGTTTCCATGCACTATCATGGGCAGATGTCACCTTGCAAGGGAAAGCTAATGTTTTGGAAGGGTTTGTTTGAAAACAGTATTGTTTTCTTAACTCCCGTTATTTGGAAATCTCCTTTTTGCATCATCTTCGGTGCACAAGATGACCCCCAAAACTAATATACACAAATTTCTATTCAGGCGATCCCTGGCGACGTCATACTACTGACGTCACCGGCGATCCCATCATGCTCGTCCTCTTTCCCGCAACCCCATAGGCTCACCTCTCGGGCGACAACCAGTGGGGCTGGGTGGGAAGGGATCGACATTGGAAAAAGGAGATTTCCAAATAACGGGAGTTAAGAAAACAATACTGTTTTTCAAACAAACTCCCTCATATTTGAAATCTCCTTAGGGTTTCCAATGTCGATAATAACAAATTGCATCGACATTGAAAAACCCTTTTTCCAGACTAGCACCGACCATAGGCCGGAGGTAGTTGTCGCCCGAAAAGAGACTAACACGATTCGAATAGAAAACCCAAGGGTAGAACAAACCCGAAGGCGACCCTCAAAGGGCGGCCGCGGGTAAGCACCACACTTGGAAACAGAGTGCGAAAGCTACTAAAGGCCTAGGACAAGTAGGCCCCACTTTCGCTCCCCGGGAATCGACTTACCCTGAACTAATCATGCTCACGCTGTTCGAGGACAGCGCGAGTGAAACCGCCGGCCGCAGGACTCATATCCCTCATGTATGTTGTTATGAAGGAATTGGATGACCGCCAGCCAACAGTATTTATGATTTGTTCTAGGCGTAGGCCACGGTGAAAGGCAGCAAACTGCTACAGCGCTGGTGGAGTGAGCCGTAACACGTTCGCCGGCGTTCACAGCATTGGCCTGGTTGATAACCTCAGACCCAACGGGCCAGAGTCTCTTTCGAGGCCCGGAATGCGAGTCGTGTTATCACAACATCTGCTCTACCCTAAGAGCTCTTACCGGACCCACATCTGATCCTCCCGTACGAAGACCCACCGCATGTCCGGTAAGGACAATGGCGGGGCCCTGAAGCCAGGTTTTTCATTTGTTTTCTGAAGGAACCCGGGCGGAAATGGGAGTGCCGTTAACGTCCAAAACTATATTTCCCCCACCGACAATGCGTGCAATTCGGAGGCGCGACGGCCTGACGCCTCGCCAGCAGGAAAATAGTTTTAGACGTCACGCTGCCAGACCTGGCGGAACCCATCGGCTCGTACGGAACACCTGTCAAACTCTGTAGGGCGATTGGCAATGCCCACCCAGGCATAACTGGCCTCATTGGCGGCCGGGTGTTAAACATGCAAGCAATAGGGCGGTTCAAAAGACTCATCACCTCTCGTAAAACAACAGCCCCAGGGTCCGTTCCTCCTCGGTGATATAACTGAACCGCCGACCTGTAATTATTGATTGTGTTCTGTCAGGCCACTACTGAATAAAAAATCAGAGAAGTCTGCGATCTGACTAAAAGTAAGTGGCCGGACAAATTTTTTTCGCCCTGCACCCTTAGCGAAGACCTGCCATCGTCCAAAATAAGTGACTGTGTGGATCTTCGCCAACCCCTGCCCCAATCGGCAAGCGTCACGAGAAAGGCCTTGCGGTCTGGAAGCTTCCTTACAGCGGCCAAGCCTGTCAGAAAGCGTCACCAGATTCGTCGGGACATCCTCAGGATTCCTCCCACAGGACTGTGAGTCGCCGCAGGAGCGTCCCCGCGTGAACTCTTGCTCCGGGACCCGCAGGAGCGTCCCGCTGGTGAACCTGCTTGCAGAGACAGAGTCCACGGGAGCGTCCGCGGCGTCTCTGCAAGCAGGTTCACCAGCCGACGAAACCACGGCTGACGAGGCCGGAAGGGGGCCACGAGTATTACGTCGAAGTCGACCCTTCCTACCACGTTTACCACTCGTGGGATGAGTTGGGATCGGGGGAAAGGCGTAAGCCTTCAACCCCGACCAGTCCAGATAGAGAACATCCGAGACCCCACCTCCGGGATCGCGTCCCAAGGAGCAGTACGTCGGAAGCTTTGGCATTTCCGGCGGACGCAAACATATCTATCGACGGCGATCAGAACCCGGAAGATCTGTTGCGCTACCCGACGTGACAGGGACCACTCTAAGAAGTGTCCCGCCTCTGGCTAGACAGTCCGCAGTGACATTGTGAACGTCCGGAAGTGGACAGCGTTAACCGTGATCTCCCTCGCTAGGCCCCACTCGATCAAATCCGTGTGGAGGCACTAGTAGTAATCCTCGTTCCACCCTGCCGTGTATATGTCGACACCACCATGGTGTTGTCGGATCTGATGAGGATCTTGCAACCGCCACAGTGTCCTGGAAATGAGCAGAGATAGATCAACCTCACAACCCTTTCAGTTCTCAGGACAATTGATGTGAAGAGACTGACTCGAGGCCGACCAGCGGCCGAAACTGTCTCGTCCTGAATGTGACCGCCCCAGCCCGGACCCGACTCATAAGTAGCCAGGATCAGGCTGGGCTGGAATGGAGGGAACTCCACGCCCCCGGAGGATATTGCTGGGCAACTGCTCACAGGATAGAGCGTCCTCGCATGGCCTTCATCGGGACAGGTGGGGGGGTCCTATGCTGGTCCGTTGCCGGACGATAGGGCGCAAACGGGCAGCTGATTGGGCCAAGATGGCCGACATAGGCACGATGTCCACAGTGCTGGCCATGAAAACCCAACACACACCCGGAGCCAAGCCAAAATGCCCGAGCCTCCGGACCCCGGGAGGACGTAGCGC
Source organism: Ophioderma brevispina (assembly GCA_023653785.1). Taxonomy (NCBI): domain Eukaryota; kingdom Metazoa; phylum Echinodermata; class Ophiuroidea; order Amphilepidida; family Ophiodermatidae; genus Ophioderma; species Ophioderma brevispina. The sequence continues at coordinate 11,257 of JAMKCH010004749.1, read as the reverse complement.
ATTGAATGACATTGGCTACAAACACGCTCGCTCCTTGGGAATACACGGCCATTGAAAAGATCGCTTGCGCTCACCCCAGAAAAAACTGGGAACTGGCTGCTGGCCTCGGTTCGAGTTGGATTTCGATAGGTTCACGATGAACCCCAACTTCGTGACTTCCTGCACCACCCACTTGGTGTGGGGGATAGCGAGATCCCTCGTCGGGCTATAGATCAACCAATCGTCCAGATAGATAACAAAGGTTGATCCCCGGCCTTTCTGAGAAACCGAGCCAACTGCCTTGCCACGCGAGTGAAGACTCCGGCGCTTGGACTGCCAACGGGGAGACACCGGAACTGTTACGCTTGTTGTTCTAATCTGGAAGCGTACCAGACTTGTTTCTCCCGTTCGATTGGGATGTGGAGGTAGGAGGCTTCCTTGAGATCCAGAGACGGCCCCACAATTTTTTGATTGGCACGGAGAGCGTGGGCCAACGTCTCAATCCGACATTTCTTCGGTTGAGGAATACGTTGAGCGCTTCAGATAGAGAATTGGCCACCAATCGCCCGTCTTTTTTGGGAGCTAGGAAAGAATCTCGACCAAAAGCCCCCTCGTAATCCGAGGGGGATCGGAAACATTGCCTCTTCGTCGAAGGCCGCTAAATCTCTTGTAGCGGACCTGACGCTTCTTGGGATCATCGGGGAACGCGTGACCGTCCTGACAGAGTGACGGGGCGGAGGAGTCGTGAACTCCAGACGGTAAACCGGCGGACACTACATTCCTCACCCAGCAATCGCCTACGATTTTCTCTCGCCAGCGATGCTGATATTTGATAAGCGGCCGCCCAACGGGGCATAACCCCCCTGGGCAGTTCCGTTGGCCAGGCCCGGCAACAGCGGCCGCCACCCCTCAAAAACGCCATACTCCTTGCGACACGCTTGGAGGACTGGCTCTTCCCCTTGCCGCCGCCTTTCCGCTTGCCCCCAACTCCCCTGAGGAATGACTAAGAAACTGGTGGAGCAGCAGTACAGCGGAAGTGTCGGTGTGGCCAGCGAGGCTGCTGCCCTGTCCTCTTAAAGAACGCTTCTTCTTCTTCGAGATGGCAGCCTTGCCCTTCCCCCCCTGTAACCTTGCGAGCCCAGCCTCAGGTCTTCTCGTTCGGATCAGATTTGCCACCTGCTCAATAGCAGATTTTAACTCCAAACCGAACAAGGAAGACCCCGACAGGGAACCCTGTGAGTCTGTCCGCCACTCGGAGAGAAGGCCGCTAGATGAGCCAAGAACGTTTCGGCGAACGCAACACCAAGTTCGCCGAAGTAGTGCCATGGCCACAATCCAACAACGACCGCGACGCCAACCCGCGGTGAGGGGCGAGAGATCCCCGAGGGAACTCGGGTGACTCCCGGTCTAGCCGCTGCAATCCCAATTGATTCAGGAGAAGTAAGCTAAAAGCCGAGCATCGCCTGAGCGAACCGAAGCCGCCCGTCGATGTCGGCCCGCTCAACCCTCCCAAACCATGAGAAGGCATACGGCTAGACCCGCCCCCCCCCCCCCCCCGAAGGGAGACGCTCACCGGACCCTCCCCGCGGGAGGTCCGGCACGGCAAAGAGTTCTTCGTAGTCCTCCTCCGAAGGAACTCGGAGGTCCCGGATCAACTCTTCGCCGCGCCTGGACCAAGCCTTAATCCGGGTCGGACACGGTACTGGTCCACCTCTCCTTCGCGAAAGGACTGAGGGCATAGTCATGCGCCGCCTGACAGAAGTCTTCAGCCGCAGCACCCCACGAATCGTCGCTGTCAGGCAAGACCTCTCTGCTCAGCGCACGAGAGATCGAAGGCCACAAAGCCCGAAAGGATCTCGTACACCTGGCGAGGACTGAGCCTCAGCAAACCCATACCGCCTTGGAATCCCGACAGCGAAGCAAGACCTGCTTCACAGCTTCTTCCATGAGGACGGTTTCTGGCCGCCTCCCGCCCCCAGGCGAACCCGACGCCCTCGGAGCCCATCGTCCGCCAGAGGCAACGAAGCATCCGATCCTCGTTACCTGAAGTGCCCGAGAAAGAAGCAGTCACCACAGGAGGGGGGTACTGGAGGGGGACAGGATACTGGCTGCGACAGCAGCGCCTGCGGCCAACAGTCTGCTGAGCCTGCGTCACGGCAGGCTGAGTCGCGGGAACCAGCCCGGGGGGTACCCTGCTGCCACTCCCGCGTAGCCACCCCATGGAAAGCCCATGGGCCCGCCATGCCAAAAGGCAATGCGGGTATACGCTTGAGGTGCAACACCCCTAGCGTACCCCGGGATCGAGCGGGTACCCGAAGCCTGGTGGAGGCCGGGGCCGAACACCCTTAGCCAGGGCCCGCAACCCCCGAATCCAACCAGAAATGACTGGCTGCTGCTCGTACGCAGCTGCCTGCCCAAGATTGGACCCAGGATACATGCCATGACTCCACGCAAGGATCATGCCTGCCCCCCCCAGATTCCGCCGAAATCGCAATCCAAAAATTCGGACTCAGACATAACTAACGGTAACTTAGAGTTTTCAATTTCAACAACCCGTCCTGGCCGAACAAAATACGCAGCCAAACCTGTGCACTTTCTACTCGAATTGGGAGCTAACAGATACATCTCACCGGTCAGGATAGAGCCCCAAAGGGAAGGAGGACGGCATGATGGGTCGCCGGTGCCAGGGATCCCCTGAATAGAAATTTGGTGTTTATTAGTTTTGGGGGTCATCTTGTGCACCAAAGATGATCAATTTTGTTATTATCGACAATTGGAAACCCTAAGGAGAATTTGCCAAATATTAGGGAGTTTGAAAGAATTTGGCAGCTGCTTGGAGTGTGCACGAACACCAAATCTCTGAAGCATCCTATTAGCTTGCCATCAAAAGCCATTTGGTGTTGTCAGTTGTATTTACCCACTTTTACCTCGTACGGAATTAACAAATGTAGCATGTAAGATGGTATCTGTTTTGGATGCTGACGAGACCTTGTATTCCTTGATGTGAGGATTTTGTTTGGTCACGCTAAGTAACAACAAGGCAAGAAACAGGCACAATCGTATGGTCTGCCTCCTACCAGAGCAGCACTTTTACTAACTACCATGCGATACCACTACGGCGATGATTAGGTACAATGATATTTTATCAAATTCAGAGTTACAGCGACCCAATTACTACGGATGGGATTTAGTCGATGACATTTTATCAAATTCAGAGTTACGGCGACCCAATTACTACGGATGGGATTTAGTCGATGACAAATTCAAGCCAGTGATGACATATTTGCCTCCTGCTCCAAATGCAATAATTCATTTGGCGAAGTGTGATTGTGCCAAGTCTTGATGTGCCAACAATTAGTGCAAATGTATAATGGACTGAACTTAACAGAACTTACTGGATGTTCCATCGAGTCTGATGAATTCAAGAAATCGGGGACCTAACCAATGTCCCCTCCTGGCAGATGAGGATGACAATCATGATATAGAGAACCCTTAACATTGTGGTAAACAAAGAATAAACACAAAGTGGAATGATGGTGAGCTTGCTCTTGATAAATCTATATTTGTGGGGCTCATACCAATTAAACAACTCCAAAGTGCTCTTTTAAAGAAGTTTAAAATATGCTCACTGTGCTGTTTTGCAGGCACATCTGCGTATCTGGTCTATAGGACTTGTGCAAAGTGAATTATAATAGTGAGCTTGTTCTTGATAAATCATATTTGTGGGAATCATACCAATTAAACAACTACACAGTGCAGTGTTAAAGATCTCATACCAAATAGAACACTCCACATCTAGCTCTAATACAACACTCACTGGACTGCCCTTCAGGAAGCTTTAAATGTACTCATACAAAACAGACTGCTCTACAGTTCTACAGTGGTGTGATTATGGGTTGTTCTATGTACATTGTGACAGTGTTTTTGTTATCTTGTTTAGTCCTTGTCTTACCAAGGGGGGTGGCACCCCCAGTGAACTTTCCTCCAGTGCGTTAAAACGCCAAAAGCTTTCGTAAAATGCTTCCAGGTAATTGTTTTCTTTTTCTTTTTAGTAATTTTAGCTATTTTTTTTGTAAAAGTAGTACCTAGGTATGCTGTCAAAGTCAATTTTTCATTTCATTTCAACTTTATTTCACCACGGAGGCCCAAATCAACAAAAAGTTGTTCTTCCTTGGGGCTGTGGGTACATCATCAACATATGTACAAAATACAATTATCTTAAGCTAAAAGTAAAGAAATACATACAAAATCAAGCAAATCTAATATGACAAAACATGAACAAAAGACCAAAACAATTGAAACAGCAATTTAACAAGAGAAGTCTTTGATTTTCTTCTTGAATACATTCAAAGTGATAGACTGCTGAATATTCTCATCAAGGTTGTTCCAATATATTGCAACTCGATAGGAAAGACTACGTTTTTTGTAGTCAGTTTTAGGTAGAGGAATGACAACATTATATTTACTGTGCCGAAAATTATAGCTGTTATTAGAGTAGGAGAAAAGACGAGTTAGAGAGGGAGGTGCTATTCCACTTAAGATTTTGTATGTTAAAATGGAGCAGTTGTATTGCTGGCCTTGTGAGAGTGGTTTCCAGTCGAGCTGGCTAAGAACCACTTTACTGGGTGTGTCCCATTTAGCACCACAAATTATTCGAGCAGCTCTGTTTTGAATAATCTGTAGGCGGTTGGCAACAGTAATACCACAATTTCCCCAAACAATATGACAGTATTCAAGATGGGGAAGAATAATTGCATTATAAACATTTTTTAAAACATCATAAGGAATAAGAGAATTACATTTTTTTAACATAAACATACCTTTCAGAGCTTTTTTTACGAACATGGTCGATTTGATATGACCAAGTTAAAGTATCATCAATAATAACACCAAGGTGTTTGCACTGATGCACTCGCTAAATATTGACACCATTTATGCTCACACTTAAGTTGTTATTTTCTTTGGTAGAAAATAGCTTTTGCCTAGAACCTATTAACATAAACTCAGTTTTTTTGACATTTAGACTGAGTTTGTTACTCTTAAGCCATTTGTTAATAACATCGAGATCATCATTAATATAGTTCACAATATTATTAGTTGAGTTTGAAGCATAATAAATAATGGTGTCATCAGCATACATACTTACTTTAAAATGAGAGACATAATTTGGTAGATATACAAGAAAGGCAAGGGGGCCATCAATAGAGCCCTGTGGCATTCCGCAAACCATATCCGCACAATCAGACAAGTGTGCCATTAACAGAAGTTACTTGTGTCGACCTGTAAGGTAACTATTAACCATGCAATACAATATTTACTACACCATACATGTTTTAGTTTATTTAGGAAATACTAATGAATTTACGGTGTCAAATTGCCTTTCTTAAGATCCAACATGCTAATCCAACCATATTACCCTTATCAATTCCATCATACCAATCTTCAGTTATATTAACTAACGCTGAAGTAGTAGAGTGGAGATGACGGAAACCAGATTGATTGGTATATAGACCATATCATTTAAATGTTTATATAGCTGATCAAAAACTATCCTTTCAATAATATTCCTTAGAAATCACAACAAGCATATGAAATTGGGCCTATAATTGCAGATCACTAGGTTCCCGCCGCAGCTTTGAAGACTGGAATTATTTTAGCTTTTTCCAGCATGCTGGAACTTAGATGTAGTAAAATACCTGCCTGATCATATTGAGGTTATAATTGTAGTGATAATAGGTGCAGCTAATTTAATAGCTTGGCTGGTAATATCTAGTCCCGGTAGCTTTTCTTTTCAGACATTTTACGAAGTTGTTTGAAGCACATACTCCTAAGTTACAGGAATCAAATCAAATGTAGGCCCATCATAATAGAATTAGTAGCATCATAATTAACAGAAGCTGTAATCACTGATTTTGATCATCATAGCTTAGGCCAAATTTTTAGCAAAATAATTTATTTAGTTTCATTAGCATATCTTTAGATTCAGTAAGTGAACCATTTGAAGTGTTTATAACAGTTATTTTAGCATTTTTACTTTAGATGGAATTACATGCCTTAGTTGCTCCCAAGTTTATCCTTTATAATTATTTTTATTTTCATCAAAACCTTGCTTGATAATTCTTTCTTTTTAGTTTGAATTAATTTATTGGTTTCATTTCTAATTTGTACGATAATATCCCATTAGTTATGTTATTCTCTGACTTAATGCAATTGTTTTAAAGTATTATCTCTGTAGCGTCATCTATCTAAAACATCATCTGTGAGCCCTGGTGCAGATTTGTTACGGATTCTGCACTGGTTTTGGAAAGAGAGGCAGGCTTGTCCTTAACTCCAACAGAGATTTCAACAGCTCCGCCACATATCATTCACCAGTTATTTAAAACTAGTCCCTTTAATATGAGCTCGGTCATTTAAATTCTGGATCAGTAAATTTATTAGGCGCCAAGTAAAAAAATATACTAGTTTCTCGCCTCTCGCGCATAGCGTTTTGGGCTGGGCCGTCTCAAAAAAGTTATTTTTTCTTTTTAATTAATTTCTGTTTTTTTCTCGAAAATTTCATCGAAAATCGGAGTAAATTCTCACATTTTCAGTTCGTCCTTAAATTTGTTCTCTTATGCAGTCTAAGGTTAAAAGTTAGAGGAGAATTGCCTTGTCGGAAGCAAAAACATACCTGTGATGTCTGAAGAAAAGTAAGTCAAAATTTTGGAATCTTTGTTGCCTTTTGGAAAGGACCATCCGCCATCTTGGATCGGCAATTAAAAAAACAAAAAAAAAAAAAAACTGCCACTCCTCCTCCTTTTATTCAAAAAGTTGGAGATAAAACAGTTTTTTTTTACTTGGCCTTATAGTATGGTGTAAATTTAATTATGATTATGTACATGGATATGTTTTGGTGTTATTCCCTAGATTTACAATTAACTTTAGATCTACCCTCAAATTGCAAATGTGATTGAGTGGTCACTGATACCAGCATGTATGACCCCTGTAGTTACATTTTAGAGTCATTAAACAGTAATATTAAATCAATTAGTGTCTCACTATTCCTAGTTATTTCTAGTAGGTTCCTTAATATTTGACTTAAATTAAAGCCTTCACAATATCTTTAAGTTATTGTATAACGGGGGGTTTGGTGACATGAGGGTCCACACTTTAATCCCCCATTAGAATATAATCCTTTCCTTCAGACTCAATAATTGAAGAGGAGCCTCCTGGAAGCTTCAAATAAATCAATAGATGACTCCTGGTACTCTATACCATAGAATAACAATGGCCAGGTTTCCTTTTAGTGGCAAGTAATTCAATAGCAGCAGCTCAGTTGTTCACACACTAATTCCCTCCTTACTTTATGATTTGCAAGTTTGGCCTATCATAAAAGCAAACACCACCACGGGTCTATTTCCATCAGTACGTTTTTATGTTTCCTGTCTTTTCTATACACATAATAATTATTAATATTTACATACTCATCACAAATATCATAGTAAGAATTTTTACCAAGTCCCTAACATCTTATGGATTGTTTACATTCAAAATTTAACCAATTATTGGGGTGGGGGGGTGGGGGTGCACCCAAGATAATTTATGTTACACTTTTATGGTATAAAAACACTAGTTTATAGGTTATAGTTTATTAGGGTCTCACTTTTATAACAGTGGCACTCATTAGACTGATGGTGCGTCCCCAACGCATTATCAAGGCAAAGCACGATCCATGTACAAAAAGAAAAGTACATTTAAAAACCAATAACCTCTACAAAATCACTTTTTCAGCAGTTCCCAAGCTGAAACAAGCATTAACCAAATGGGTGTTTAGTTGAAGGGACCACGAGACAATACGTACAAATACTAACAACAAGTGAAATAATGTTAATGTTGTCTAGCATAGCTGAATGTGTGGTTTGTAGTTGGAGAAAGCATATCATGTTTAAAATAACAAAAATTATATTCTGGCAAAAGAGACCCCCCCTTTGCTCGGCCTCTCTGTACTGAGCCACTCTGATCTGTGTGCCATGCACGTTTGAGTGTAGTTCTTAGAGTTGTATCCAATCTCACACCAAATCATTGTCAACACAAACAGTTTTCAAGCTATTAGCAACATATTTAACTTCATCACTACTGTATCTAAACCAATACCAACACTATGAAATGTGAGTTGCGATTTTCATTTTTAAGATTATTCTTTCATCCTCTCGGATATCATAAAGTCGCTGCATTTGAAACATGAGTGATTGGTCTTCTACGCCTCTTTTAACCTAGTTTACATTTGCCCGTATTATTGGGAGACACGATTTTAAATGTGGGTGTTCGAGTGGTAATGTGTTTGTTCGAGCATTAAATTTGAGAGAACTGCCGTATAAATCTGTAGGCTCTAAAACTATTTTCAAATGATGGAGTACATTTAATTTGCAGTAGGTCGCAAGGTTTTCTTTTTCAGTGCTCCTCAAACCTATATGGTTGTTTAGGTCCAGTGGGAAATTCTGAAACCGTAACCAGTTGCTGTGGGTGGTTGGTTGGGTGGGTGAAAAAATAGGGGGGAAATACCAATCCACTTGAAACAAGAGTGTTTCGGACAGTGTCAACCCTTTCCATTGCTTTTTGTCCATTGCTTGAAAGATTTTAAGCGAATGGATTGAATAATAATTTTGAGAACCTAGTTTCCTCCATATTGAGAATGCTGTTTTAAAAATATTTGATCCTGTTATTAGACTGCGTAGGGTTGAAATGTAGCCCAACCTACTTCACCATAGAGGGCTTCTTTGGCCGTGTTTCTATTGGCGCTCAGAATGTTCTTTGGCCATTTGATGTGAAGCCTTCCATTCTTTCATGTCCGAGTCAACTACTACCCCCACTGACATGCGGAAATTAATAGTTGGCAACGCAACAGTTTTCCATAGAATGTCTCCATAGTAGACACGGTTAAAATTATCATGGGTGTTAAGCCTACTTTTAATGTACGCAATTAATCTGTTGCCCTTACGAATAACTCTTCAATGGGACTGGTCTGATTAAATTTCTGCCGAAATTGACTCCCAGATACTTGTAATCATTTGCCTCACTAATAAAGTGATCCCCAAGTTTTCCAGCATTTATTATCATTAAGTTTTTTTACCAACCACAACAACATTAGAGTTACTGTAGTTACAATTTAATTTGTAATTTATTCAGAGAAAGCACGGGTTACGTTCAGTAACTTGTTCAAGTCATTTTTCCTTGTCCCCTATTTAAAACCACTCGTCGTCCCTAATAGACAACCCCTATACGAGAATTGCATATTTTAGCCCCTAAATTGCTACTCTTGATCGAACGAGCTAATTTCGTTTTATGTAAATGCAAAAAATAGGCGAAAGGCTCACATCCTTGGTTTCAGACCTTCTTCATATTAAACAATCTGTTTTCATATCGCCAAAGCGAACCATACTTTGAACATTTGTGTAAATATTGTTAATTACGTTAAATACATTGCCCCTGATACCAATCCCCAAGCTGTAATCAATGAATTTGTCGCGCCAAACACTGTCAAATGCTTTCTTGAATATTCTGATTAGTATGCTCCTACGAATTAATATTTATCTAAAACTAGTCAACAACAATTGCCAACCAGTTAAGCTGAAATCCGCATGGAAAACCAATTTCTACCTTTCATAATGCAAATTTGGATTTTCGCCTACAGTCCAACCTCTTTATTCCGGCCACCATTTATCCGGAACCTTCTATTTCCCCGCGACTGGCGGACGATTGAGCTTGCATTGTGTATTTTTTTATTTTTTTTTTTCCCCTTTCTTTTTTTTTCGTTCACCACCTTTTTTTTTTTTTTTCCGTTGAACTTGCATACTACCTATATAATAATACTTCCATGGAAATAAGGGGCTTCCCCACATACTTTTATATATCGGGTTCGTTTTCTGGGGAAGATCTCGCTACAATACAACGAGGTCAATCGAAATATCATCCCTGCAACAATCATAGCTGTGCCACCAGGACCGTGATAAAAATGCGTATCAAAAATTTTTTGGGCCCGAAACAACGGCCCCAATGGACTAGTTCTACGCTGGTTCTACGCGGTCCATTTAACTGTACATAAACTCCAGACACAAACACTGATTGTGCCGGCAATCTAAGCACACCATAAATCGACCGATATGAGCATCAAAAATTTTCAAAAACGGATATGAAAAAAGCAAAATAAATAACACGTACAACTCGTTTGCAAACCAAACCAATGTTTAATTAAAATTCTACGTGTCGACTCATATTAGAAACCAACACCTGTCCAAACCCGGAAGTCATTTTGCACATTGGCACAACGTTGATCCGGCCATTCTCATCTTCCAAATTTTTGCACATCGTTGCAGCTTTCGTAACACGATCCCGTATATAGAATTATTGTTTTTTTAAAACAGGGATTTAGATCCTTGTTTGGTGATTTAAAATCTGTTTTATCGTGGCTGTAACTGTTACGATGCCGTGTAAATGTCCGTCGGTTTCGGCGACCCGTGGCCGCCATTAAAATTTATAGGTAATGATTACCACCATAGAAGCTTTTAAATTAAAAAAACGAAAGCTTCTGGGCGCTTCATTTCACGCACTGGGGGTGGTAATCCTCCCTCCCCCGTAGACGAGGGTTAACTTTTATCTAACCAATATATCCATCGGGGTTGTTCTAATTCCTATAAACATTCTAACAAGTACCCATGGTGGTCAATATTGAAATCACAGCTATATGGGTTATATTCATATCATAAAGGTACCATATACGTCACCACAAACATCACAATCCCAAGAAACCACAAATATTCTCCTTTTCCCCGATATTCTATGAAGATCGACCAAGTTTCAATTTGAGTCAAAATTAAACGAGGTTTTTTTGACACGTCAGTGTCTTGATTTAAATAAATGGAAATGGCTATTCTGATATGCATAGTAAGGTTCCATGCTATATCGTTAAGACTTTTTCGTAAGAACAAAAGTGGAGGTAAATTTGATGATTTACCCAGTCCGTAGGCAATAGAATGGTAGACGGTTTGTCTAGCTTGCAAAAAGATCTCTCCTAGAAAATTAAATACAGGCGAATAAACAGAATAATTCACGTGCCTTTGGTTAATAATTAATTCAGTTTAAGGGGGATATTCTGCCAGAATCGTTCAATTTTGAAGAAAGCAGAAACTTTGTACATTACTTCTATAGCATCAGAGGTCCCGGAAAAAAATGGAACCAAAAAATACGCCCTAGGTGGCCCCGCCATATTAATTCCCAAAATGGCGCCAAAATAACCTTTTTA
>JAMKCH010004748.1:0-113025 GCA_023653785.1 Ophioderma brevispina | reverse complement strand
AGGATTAATGGATTTTATCCAATTATTCGGCACCATTTTGGATACTCGTTAGAATTTTAACGGTAAAAGGGACAGAGGCCGAACTTTTTTTCTTGAAATAAAACCACCAGATGCCCTTCCTTTATTCGCATGTGTAACAGTCCTATCACCAATAGATATTCCAAGGGGTAATCTACCAGTGGTATTCGATCTTTGGACATTCAGCTGGACGTATTGTATACTCCCCTTTTGAACACTAAAACCCTAGAGAACTCTGTGTTTCGGCTTAACTCTCGTCTTTGGTGTCAACAGTACACTCACCAAGACAAACGGCATGGTGGTCCAGGTGCAAAGCATCTGACGTACAGTCCCCAATTTCCTATACCCTCGTTCATATACATCAGAAATACACCATCATGACACAAATAATTTATATCATTAAATGAGTGGACTCGTGAAAGCATTAAGATTTTGGTACTGTGAATTGCTTCGGAAATAATGTGCATTGTTTTTGTTAAGGCACGCTACCATTGCACATCCTGGGTGAAATTGTGGGAAGCTTTTCCGGCGCCGCTGAGCACCTATCATCCTGATCTCCTGCATCGGTAAGTGCCATAAGACCTTCTGGTCATTATTTCATTTATCGGTGATCTGATGACATCACAATGTTCCCTCTACCTTGTGGCAGAGTTGGCAAGTTGTCATGGACAGTACCGTTTTGATTTTCTTACAAAAATAAAAAAAAAACAATGCAGTACCCGTTCTTTTGTGCTAAAATTAAGTATATTATAAGTCCACGATAATTGGAATTCCCTAACATTAATTCTAACTTTGATTCCGAGTATTATAGTATTATAAATGTGGAAATTAAATCTTTTTATCTGTAATGACCCATTGACATAATCATTCGCTATACGGCACAACGACACATAGCTATGTATTTTTAAATACAATCCTGCTTACGACCCCCATGGAATAACCGTACACTGGGGCGTTCAGCCCGACAGACTTTTATGTTTGTCTCGCCATTGACTCTCTTAATTAGAAAAAAAGGCAGGGAGTTGTTGCAATCATGGCAGGTGTCCTTATTGCGATTATAATTTAAATCCCCCTTCCCCCCAGACAAGGGTAGACGGTGTTTCTACACCAATTCCATATATGTTCTTTTTGTGATACATGACCATTTTTTTTGCGGAAGTGTCATACTAGCTCGCTAATGCCACTTCCGCAAAAATAATTGTCCATGTATACCAAAAGACGACATAGATCATGATGAATGGAAGAGGGCTAACGTTTATCCGCTGGATCAAGCTTCTTTGCATGGGTTGATCTTTCCTGTATGTATCAATACAGGCTATTATCATAACTATAATTCAGACGAATTTTAACCCCAGTCAGTGGTATTTACATTGGGCGGGGAACAAGCTCATATCAGTTTTTGGCCATCTGAGTGTGCAATTCGTTTGACAAAATAATAATAGCTGCGAGGAGTAATTTAGAGTGTCCAAAAAATTACCCTAAAGTGCCTATAATGTCTTTAGTAAAATTATTTAGACATATTTAAAAATTATTTTTATAGTTTCAAAACTGCACACCCCAAGACTGAGTTGTAACATGGAACAGACTTGGATTTACAGACATTAAAGGGGCATTTTGTTGATCCACAACCCAATCCCCCCAACTAACCTAACAAAACGTAACGTTTATCTCATCTGAAACCGTTACCCTTAGTATCCACCATGTAACCTAATCTAAGGTACAAATTTGGTAGTATCTGTCAGAAATTTGCAATTCTGTCCATAACCGTACTTTTAAATAAGTATATATAATTTCCATAAGTGTTTATTAAAAACCGAAATCTGGAGCACTTTTTAGGGTAAAGAATTTTTGGCTCATTCTAAATTCAAACCTGCAAATTTATAAGCGAGCGCGAAGCGAAGCTCTTATAGACAACCGCGTATGTACATATTGACATCTATTGAACTTGAATCTATAGTCTTACATGTTTAAAAAATACCGACCTTCATTTGATCCCCTTTTCGTTCTTAACATAACTCCTACGAGTTATTAAGCGACGGGAACTAACAGAATTCGCCATTGTAATATTTTTTTGAGTTTTCATTTGTAGTCCGATATTCAACAAAGAATTTTGTTTTAAGGTTGTTAATTCTCCATATCTGGTGGATATTTTGTTTTCTCGCAATTTATTTTTTATGTACTGTTTCTAAATTAAACCTATATAATGTTGTGCTGAATATTTTAAACCATGCTTGGAATAATTAAATCGATAAATAAATATTTTAAATAATAATAAATAAATTTCACTAATACAATGGCGCCCTTTTTAATTCGTATTTTCTTCAGGGAGGGCGTCCAATAAATCCTAATTTTAGATGTTGTCATTGGTTTAACACGTAAAAGCGAGGATTACGGCAGCCGCAAACAAACCTTTTTTTTATGACAGCTTTCATCAAAGTAGAAAGAAGAAATCCACGACTTAAACCAGGGGGCCGGACACGATCGGCTGGATTTGGGAATTCTCAAACCTGCTTCGATTTACAACAGTAGATATGCTGAGAAGTACTAATTTCCAAATTTATTACATATTTGACTATTTTCTTGATTTTCATTACCCTTTTTGTGACACAATATCCGGGGGGGGGGGTCTGGAGATCTTTAGTCCACAGGCTGAAACGTGGTGGAGGGGTGCGGTGTTACAGATTCTCGAACTAATTAAATTAAACAGTACATTGTCCTGATTGGACATTTTCCTGGTTACAAGACATTGGTCCCTGGGGTTGGGGGAATTGTCCTGGGGAGATGGGACAATTGTGCCTGGGTCTGTGACATTGTCCTGGGGTATGGGACCTTGTCCTTGGGGTATGGACATTGTCCTGGGGTAAGGAACATTGTCCTGGGGTATGGGACATTGTTCTGTATGTTATTGGACCTTGGCCTGGAGGTATAGAAATTGTCCTGGGGTATGGGACGTTTTCCTGTGTAGGGATCATTGTCCTGGGGTGTGGGACATTGTTTTCTGGGGATATGGGACAATTGTCCTGGAGGTATGGAGAATTGTCCTGGGGTATGAGAAATTGTCCTGGGGTATGAGACATTGTCCTTGGGTATGGGACATTGTCCTGGGGATATGAGCCCATTGTCCTGGATGGTATGGACTCGTCCTTGGTGTGCTTGGACATCGTCCTGGAGGTATGGGACATCGTCTGGAGGTATGGGACTTGTCCGGGTCTGGGACCATTGTCCTGGAGTATGGAAAATTGTCCTGTGGTATGGGACATTGTCCTGGGGTAGGTGACATTGTCCTGGGGTATGGGCCATTGCCACTGTGGTATGACATTGTCATTTTTTTTTTTTCTGGGGTATGGGCTTGTCCTGGGGTATAAGACATTGTCCTGGGTATTGGACTTGTCCTGGGGTATGGGACATTGTCCTGGGTTGGGACATTGTCCTGGTTATAGGACATTGTCCTGGCTGTATGGGACACTGTCCTGTGGATATGGGACCTTGTCCTGGAGTATGGAAAATTGTCCTGGAGGTATGGACCTTGTCCTGGGGGTATGGGACCTGGTCCTGGGGTATGGGAATGTCCGGAAGTATGGGACCTTGGTCCTGGAATATGGGACCATTAGTCCTGGAGGATATGGGACATTGTCCTGGAGGTATGGGGACATGTCCCCGGGGATATGGGACATTGTCCTGGAGGTATGGGACACCGTCCTGGAGGTATGGGACATTGTCCTGGGGTCTTGGACATTGTCCTGGAGTAATGGGACTTGTCCTGGGATATGTGACATTGTCCTGGAGTATGGGACAATTTCCCTGGAGGTTATGGGACAGTGTCCTGGAGGTTCCATGGGACCATTGTCCTGGGGTATTATAACAATTACCAGTTAACATGAATATTTTTTACATTGTTTTATATTGTTCTTGCTGACTCGATAATACATTTTTCAGGTTTGAGCAGGTAAACCGAAACTGAAATTGTGCATTTCAGAAATGATTCGAGAACCATCACATCAGACGACCTCTGTGGGACCTAGCGCGCCCGATTCTTTACCAAAGCTGTCATCCTATTCGGCTAGGAAGTCAAAGAATACGACTTAAACTAGTGGGCCGGACACGATCTGCATTTGGGAATGTGGGATTGTTAAACGGTAATTTAGGAAATTCTTGCGTGCATTTTCTACGGCAAATATGACATAATAAAGTGATCTGAAGCGGCTCGCCTTCTCAGGTTCTACCTGCATCATATTACTCTACAAATGCAACCCAGATTGCATTTTCACCATTGTCACACAGACGTACAAAAAAGGCACTATAAATGCTACAAAAAAGAAAAGGAAAAAGGAATCATTCTCTACCATTTTGTTCCAGATGTTGTTTGACATAACTGCCCTTGTTTCACGGCCAGTAGTGTATGAATATTGGGTAGGTTAGCGTCGATGTCAAGAATTGTAGGGTCAGCGCCATTTGTAACACAATACAACACTGGCCATGAACTTGCATATTTATTCATGGAGTACTCTTACAAGACACATATAGTACTTGTGTGGCAAAGAATTGGGTATCATAACATCCTAGGTATGTCCTTTGTGTTCAACTGAATAAAGCTTTTCATAACACAATGGTCAATACCTAGATGATTCTGTCGTATTTCTGTTAAGGATTTTTTTCCAAGAGTGGTTTCACTCTTGGGTCAATTTCCAGAGTGAAAATCAAATTTTCCAAAGAGAAATCCATTTCCAAGAGGTGATATTTAAAGACACTATCAGTGATTGAAATATTTGAAATTTGCAAAGTGTAGATTGAAGGATAATTCTGTAGAATTCTCATAAGTGACCTTTCCAGCTGTAGAATTGGCAGAAAAGGGAAGAAAACGGCAGTGTTTCCAAGATACGATTCTCCATTCATTACGTGTTTGTAGTAAGTGTCCTTCGGACAATAATGACTAAACATTCCGGATCCCTTCCTTATTCGGTTATACTTCTGGTCTTATCATTTGCATTGTTGTTAGGATCCTTACTGTTACTACATGCACAAAATCCGATTTTTGAATGATTTTTTCGATTTGCTGATTTAGCAATCACTATAGTGCTTTTAATTCCGGAGGATATCCAAAACTTTTGACGGCTGCGTAACTTTGCTTGCGCGCGCGCCCCACGCACACATGCATGTGGTGTGTAATGGTAGTATACTAAATTATATATGTGTGTACATACATACACACATACATACAACACACACACCCATACACACAGTCCACACATATATACACACAGCACACTCTACACATATATGAAAGACAGGGTCAGAAGACTTTGTAACAGTTAGTAATTTTTTATTTTGCCAAAATATATTCTCCATAGGCATTATACAGGATAAACAAATGATTCATTTTGAAGTTGTACAGTTACATATAGATGCATAATATTGTTATTGAAAACTGGTTTAAGAGTTGGTAATTAATGCTTCTTTTTACAAGAATGTACACCATTCAGGAAAAATGTTGAATAAGTGAAGGGTTCTACATTTACATAGAGGATTGTTCTTGAATAATAATACTAATACTAATAATCATGGAGATTTATATAGCGCACAAATCCGCCAAACGATTGCGTCTCATGTCGGCAATACACACAGGAACAAAAAATTTATCCAACAATGATGACCATGTTAACCAACATAATAAATAACAAGACGACTCTTGTTACATGAAAGCTGATGACATAAGGTGAGTTTTTAGTGCTTTGTTGAATTGTATGCGATCAATATGAATTTTTACTAAGCTGGCCCGTTTATGTTTCCATGACGTGGAGCTGCCGTGAAAAGCTCTATCACCCCACGTCGCTTGGACCTAGGTTTCTATGAGACGATGCATGCTATTTGAACGGAGTAGGCGTGGTGGGATATGATTCAGTAAATTGTTAATTATGTTGGGGCACTGCCATTTAGAGCCTTATACACAAAGACATTATTTGTACCAATCCTTACCTGACCGTGCCATTGTCACTCTTGTAATATGGGGGAATGTTGCGAGAACTTTTTGGAAAGTGGAATAACACGCCGTCAGCAGAATTGTGAATGCGCTAAAGACGGTCAATTTGAGTATTAGGCAAACCATATAAAAGTGAGTTACCCATGTCCACACGGGAAGTAACAACAGAGTGAACAATTTGCTCATGCATGTGTAGTAAGAATATTTTCTAATTTTGCCAATATTATGAATAGGGAACAGCGCCCACGAACGATGTTGGTACGGAGAACTAAGGACTGAGGAATCGAAAATAGTACCAGATTACAGGCTTGTAAAACCGGGCATACTTTAGAATCGCCAATTGTTATGTTGTGGAATATACACCTTAGAAAGTTGCTGATGTGACCACACATAAATTCCGTCTTATCGTCATTCAGTTTAAGAAAATTAATCCTGCATCCACTTGCTGTATTTCATAAATACATATCCTACGTTCAATACATTGATTGACAGGCTGTGAGATGGTTTAAAAGGTGACCTTAGTGTGTCTCATCACATATACGTGATACTGTAAACTATGTTTCAGAATAATATCATGAACAGGTAAGTGTATATAGTAAACCATGGTGCAACAAGAACGGTACCCTTGAGGGACAGAAAAATTGTGGGAAACTGGATCGGAAGAGGTATTACCAATGCGAACATATTGTGGTCTACCCTCTAAATATGATTGACACCAACGTAAGGCATCCCCATGTAAACCATAGGATATCACGCAATCTTTTGAGCAAAATATGTGATCCAGGTGTCAAATGCAGCGCCTAAGATCAAGAAGGATGAGGGCGGTCCATTTCCCTCATCCATGGCGCACAAAATATCATTTGACACGCGTAAAAGCAGTTTTCTCAGGCTATGATAGCTTTGTCGCAGACTGAAAATTCATCGGAAAGATCATGTTCATTGATAATTGTATTCAGTCTAGATGCGACAACACGCCAATAGTCTTTCCAATGAATTTCAGATTTGCCACAGGCCTATAATTTTTTAGGATCTCCGCATCCAGACCAGGTTTTTTGAGCAAAGGGGGAATATAAGCAACTTTGAGACAATCAGGAAAAATACTCTGTTCAAAAGACTTATTCACAACAGCAGTGATGTAGGGGGCTAACACATCAATACATTCTTTGATGAGAAATGTTGGTGCAGGATCGAGCTCACAGGATTTTGTGGGTGAGCTAGTAATTATTTTTCTTATCTCAGCCTCACTTGCAGGCTCAAACTTATCAATATATGTAATGCTCTCAGGTGAGTTGTAATCTAATATTGAATTGGTACCTATGCTAGAAAATTGATTACGAATTGTCACAATCTTATCACTGAAAAACTTAGAGAACTTTTCAGCCAAATCAGCATCAGAATTGCTGTTGGGTAATACCGTTTTTTTGTTTTTGTGCAATAATCCCCACTCGCAGGACAAACCCCACAGTACTAAAAAGTTGTTTCTGATCACCAGAACTCTCCAAGATTGTGAAGAGTAGTACTCAATTTTGGCACGTTTAATTAAGTTATTCACAGTATGTTTCTGTTTACGATACATTTGTCGATCAACTTCAAGTCTTGTGCGTCTCCATCTTCGTTCATATTGTCTACGGATTTGCCTAGCAGTTTTTATGGCATCATTAAACCATGGGCTGTGAGGACGGAGTCTAACAGTTCTAGTTCGTGCTGGTGCATGTTTATCAAAGACACAACTAAGGATGTTCTCATAGCTTTCAATGCAGGAGTCTAAATCTGCAGTTAAGAAGTCAGTCTTAGAGAGTGACGAAGCCACATCCTTTCGAAAAGCATTGATATCAATTGCTTTTAGACGACGTGTTGTTAAAGAGACTACTGGAGGTTGAGGTTTTTGCAGTGTCAATTTACATACAGAAATAATGTTTTAATATTTACAATAATTTATATTTACAAAATGAGGAGACTAAAAACAATCCCCAATTATTGTAAAGTTTTGGATTGCAAAGCTTGTTTACAGAGTGATGTCACTACCATTTGGTTAAAGTTAGCTTTTATACCATGTTTCTTTTTTCCTTGACTGTATCATTGGACAAATGTAATTTTTTAAATGCTGAATAAAATTGAAGACCTTGAACATAATTGTACAGTCTTAACACGATGTTATTATTACATTATTTCTATATTGAAATCAGTGGTAAGTCAGGTCAATTAAAACCTAATAGATACCATATTTAAGTCACAGAAATGTAAATATTAAATCAAGACGACCACAAAATGTCGCCCATTATCCTAGTATTATTACTACACTAGTATCCCCTTTGCAACTCCCTTTATATTTGTAGTATTGAAATGGTGCATAACGGAACCGTCGATTAACCAAACAAAGTACACACATCCCGTCAATGCAATTTTTGAATTAAAATTTAGCAAACACACTGACCCATCAAGCATACTCGTGCGGCACTCAATTGATCAGCTCCCACCGTGGACGCAGGACATGCTTAACCAATCAGCGGCGTTTTTTTTTTTGGCGCGATGATGTCCTTATTTACTACGTACATGTCAACGCAATGACTTGTGTCTCCGCACGCCCAAATGACCACAACATTTTAATTTTATATACTGTATATCATTTATAATTCGCGGATGGAGAAACGATGGATGGAACAAATATTTACGTTCATAAAGAAAACAAAACACGATGATTGCCCGTGAAAGGTTTTTGGTTCAGTTCTCCTTACTAGTCTCATCGTGCCGGAAAACAAACGTGAATGGTGCCCGAAACTTCAATATTTTTGTTCATTTTAACCGTATGTGTTAAACACAATTTTTTGCATCGTACCACCATCGAATACTGGTTTTGTTATCAAAAAACGACATAATTTCGAATAATATACATGACGCAAGTGAAATATGCGTCAAACTACTGACTCCAGACCTTACAAATTACAGTGACCGTTACAAATGTCCAAATGTAGTGTAAAATACCATAATTCACGCACACGTTTAAATTCTGACACCAAAATTATATCATTGGTTTCCCTGAATTTGCTCATAGAAATAAACATATTTGATTGAGCACTTAATTCCTCCTCTTCTTCTACTGCCACATCTTGTGAACTCAACATTTCAGTGATTGAGCACCTTGAACGATGTTCATAAGCTTCTCACAGATGTGGAAAGCATGCGAGCACGGTCCTTGGTGCTAGTCTATTCTGGCAAGAAAAGCCTCTCTCCCACGCAACGTACTACTGGCGATGCCATAAGCTAGCTCAGCTAAAATTGCAACAAATCCGGGAAGTTTTTGCACTTCATCTTTGAAATGATCGCTTCACATGTGAGCCAAAGTTGGGAAATTTTAGGACTTTTTCACAAAAAATCTTGAACTGAATATCTGATTCTTGTCAATTCGATCGGGATCAATAGTGGAGGGCCAAACACATGTTTGCAAACCACATCGGCCTGGTTCAGTACTTACTTCCAGTAACCAAACACTGCATGACCTTGTCCAAAGCATCGACACCCTGCGTGAGAAGGTTTGGCATATGTAGCACGCGCATGCGACGGATTAACACTCTTCATCCAAAGGAGCTAAATTACCATCCCATAGATGACTTATCAAATATGTCCTCCAGATTGCTTATCAAGCATCAAGGTAGCTTCGTAAGTTTCCCTCTGAAACTTCATGCACAACTGTGCACGATCTGCCACCTTCACACTTCACAACACGGTATGTCTGCTTTGTTCAAGCTCATCAAAAGCAGACTGCAAATTCCTACCATTATGGAGCTTAACAACTCCACAGTGCCACGAGTAACTCTTAAAGAAGGGGTCCTATAAGTCCCAACATTGATAGTGTCTGCTTGAAAAGCCTTACTTACCAGCTTGGGAGAACAGGGCAGTGTGTCCATAAAAAAGTTTTCAAGTTAATACAAAATTCACACTCCTCAGCTTGGTCGCTAACCACCTTGGCCTCTGCGCTTCCATTGTTTTTTTCATTTGCCTCATGCTCCAATGCCGCTACAACTGCGTGGATTCCGAATGCATGGCCTTACTAACCGTGTTATGCAACAACAACCAGCGGAAACTAGCGGGCTCCTTCAGTGCAAGTTTTTTCAATGTCATCTCTTCACCACTATAAAATCTGCAGCTCGCGTAATGTCCCGGAGAGTCTGACGGCTGAGTTAGAAAAGAAACGGTACACTTGTCGACCATACTTTTGAAATTCGTCGAAACCGTCTACTCCTTACAAGAATAACGTGCTGCCAAGCAAGCCTATGGGCAATACAATGTAACGTGATTAAAACGGCTTCCACGCTCTCTGTAACTTGACACCAACGCCCGTTGTTTTTCCCCATCATAACACTCGCTCCATCACTACTGAGGCGAAGACACCTGGCAAAATCAATCCCTTTTGATGACACAAAAGTTTCAAATTGTCCACAATCGTAACAGCGCGACCATCACTTGATCTGAATGCAGTCAAGAAATAATACCTCAGGGGTACCAGGGCGGTAAACAACACGCGGTAAACTGCCAACTTCTTGTGTACCCCCACATCTGTCGTCTCATCAATTATAAGTCCAATAAATTTGCTGTCATGAGCTTCTTGTCGACCAAGTCAGTAATCACACGGAATCAATTGCAATCGATATGGTCGTGTGCGAGTCACTACTGCCTGGTGAAAACTTTCTCTCGCGTCGAAGGCGACGGCACCGTTCAACTTCTGTTTAAATAAACAAACAAAATACAACCGAAAATTATTTACATAAAAATTATTTAACAGATCAACTTTTTCCAGGTGACCACACCCACTGCTAGCCACGCCATGCCACGGGGTAAATGCGCCGCAAAAGGCGTTCTCCCCCGCCCATCCACCACCTTTGACCGCCACCCTTCACCCGAGAACCTAATAACTGTCATTGCCCGTGATCTTTCCCCGCCCTGGAATTTTCGGGGGAATTTAAAACAGGCGAAGGTAACGAATGCGTAAACTGAAACCCAAGCAATAAACATTTTACTACTTTCTTTTCGTTTTTTTTGCAAATACCTTAAAGATTTCTTTAAATGTTTTAACAAACATATTACAAAACACCAGTAACATATTTGTTAAGGATATCACAACATAAAACTAGATGGCACGCCGTCTATGAAACAGAAAGTTGTAATCAATTTTTTTTTATGCAACTTTGGTTTCTATAAAACATCAGCTAGGCATGATAACATATTCCAGTGTTAACTCAAAAGGTTAATGAGTGAGTCAAATGTGTTTTTAGTACAATTTAGTACAAATATTAAGTAAAAAGTTTAAAAATCAAATGGCTTCGCTAGAAAATCGCGTACTTGCTATTTCTTTTTTAACTCGAAATTTAAAAATCGGTATATCTACACACGGATGCATATCAAATGAAACAAATAAGGGTACCAAAATAATCTGTTGCTTTTTAATGAAATAGAAATAATTATCATTCAAACAAATCTGATCATGTTACCGGCATAAGTGAACATAATCGCTGCAAAGAGAATTCGTATCAATAAGAATTAACATCTTACCTGTAGAGTAACAAGCTCGTTGAAAGTGTGCGTTGGAATGGCATTCTTTGCCAGGAAGAGCATGGTCCGCATCTCGGCTTCGCGGAGAGAACTCACGCCCTTCTCCTCCTCCTGTAGTTGTTTATCTAGGACGTGGCCAACAGTGTTCTTCTTCTCTCGGAGACGTTCCCCTTCAACCAGTCGCAAGTGGTCTGGGTTGCTTTTTTCATGCCGGCTAAAAGCTGAGTATTGGAGGTTAGTTGTTTCCCGGGCCAGCCCCTTCTTGGTGACTTTACCATCACGACATATCTTGCAGATAGCAACAGTGTTTCCGTCGGCATCCACGCCCTTTTCAAGCCAGGAAAAGTCCCGCCGCCATATCTCACGCCAGTTCGTATGATGAGCTGGCTTAGCTGTTTCAACTGCCGGTGGAGGAGGGGTTGGTTGTACCGGCATTTCCCCATCATCGGGCTGTTTTCGCTTCAAATAACGGAGCATTTCGAAGATTACTTGTAACGTCAGTTGAAATTAACTTTGCAGGAGAGCACTAGCGAAACGATGTGACTTGTACGAAGTATTACCAAAAAGTGGTAAGGTTTTCAAGTTAATTCATACCATCATTATTATGCTTATCTATCTTAAATAGAATGACTCACACCCTATAATCTTAATGAATTAATTCTATGACAGTTATCATTTTCGGAGATAATCTCTATACTCCATATAATAGCCTACGTACGATCAATTCATGCAACATGACTTTAAACTTGTTGTCGCGTGGTAAGTGGATAGCCACCGTGCGTCGCAAACAATTACTTAGATTGCGGTAAGTGGATACCCCCCGCGCGCCGCTAACAATAGTGGTTTGGGTAACAATAAAAGAAGATGCATCCCGGAACTTGGACATTGCAACAGATCAATTTATTTTAGTTTAGCAAGCTAGCGATCGATTTTGTGCCGGGCGATCCGCCGAGCGGCGGCGATTTTTCATGATGCTCTGTTAGGATTTCGATTGCCGACCGATCGGAACATCGAATGAAAACTCTTGTACCATAAAACCTGTGCGTGACGGCGACGCTCATTGGTGAAAAGCTAAGCGTGTGGGAGAAAAGCCAAGCGTACGAAACCCGAACTTCCGGGTTAACGGAAACGTTGTTCTGTGTCAAATTACAAATTAGCATTCATGTTTTCTTTATTAATTCATGATTTTTAAAGCCATTACTTCATTATGGGAATGCGTAGCATAGTACATCTTCCCTCGCATTTCACCAATGAGGTCTTGTGTTCGATTCCCGGTAGAGTCTCATTCTCAGCACCTTTATGTGAATTGGGTTTCTTGACCCATACTCGTTGTCAGATTTTCTCTGGATACCCTATATAGTTTCCTCCTGCATCTAAAATTGAGCTTCTTGGCATAAAGCTTTTCTGGTGTTGTGATTTCTCTGATGTGCTGATCGCCCCTTATGGCTGCCACACAACACCATGAACACAGTTAGGTCAAATGTCGCACATTCAAAATACTCAAATTATTAAATTTTAGATTGGGAGTTCAAAACCTTATATTTGGGAAACTTAGAAAACTTACACTTAGTAAGAGTTGTACTATCTCCACCACTTCACATGCGCAGGCAGCATGTAATGGTGTCCACCAATCATCATCCTGGCGGTTCACGTCCGCACCCCTCTGGATCAGCAGTTCTGCTATAGTTATGTTATCATCAATTTCAACACTAAAACAAGTAATAACATAAAAATATAGGAACTTGTGTTTGTTTAGTTATAACTTTCTCAATCCTATAAAGGTATATAGCAAAGATGTAATTTTGCAGAACAGCAGAGGAAGAAGAAAAAAGTTCCCCGGAATGCTTAAGTCATCTACAATTGTTTCTGAATGCAGACTTTTTACTCTGACGGACCTCGTTTTGATACACAAGATTATTTTCACCAAGTTTCAGCTGAATTGGACAAATGAAAAATATGCAATAATAGTCAAATGGTAGAGTTAAACTTTTTCTATCATTGTACCAATTATAAAGTTCATTGGTCAATGTGTACAAGAGTATCAAGCCCCAAAATGCAGGGTTAACATTTTTGCCACAGATGAATGCAACACCTTCAAAATATATTTGAAATTATTTTTAAATTTGTGAAAGTGATTTCAGGGTCTATTTCATTTTCAACAACTCACCGTATCCCCTTGTACAGGAGCGTACCGTTGTTGATTCGTTATCAACCCACAGTTGATATGCAAATTAGCGCGTTACGCCTGGCGCAGTGTACATGGAAGCGCGTTTACGCGGTACGCTTAAGTTGACGCACTGTTCATCACATTTAGAACCCTGAGTATGCGCAAGGGCACCAGGTGCTAACTGCAAAGCAGCAAGCATGCCAAAACTACCGTTTTGCTTTAGATTTTGCTAAAATATATTTACAAGGTAAGATTTCTGTCAAACTGGGAACATTGTAGTATTGTAGTGAGAATAATTATGTTCTTCTATACACGATATTAACAAGTTTTCACAAGGAATTTTGTTGTCGAAAGGGATTCAAACATGTTACAGAGTGGTTCATCACAAATCAACAACTCTGCATCCGATGCGTCCGCGTATTTTTATCCCGCGAGGGCGGCTATAACATGTTTGAATCCCTAAATGTCTGAATATTGTTTCATGCCATTGTGTCCCTTCAAGAGGACTGCAAAAGGGGTACAGAAAACATGTTTGTTTCTCTTGATATTCCTCTGGGTTGTTGTGTAGCTCACTGTGGCACAGAAGAACTGAATGACTATTTTGTTTGAAGGACCTTTATAATCAGCAAATATGTAGTTGCCCGGTTCTGCTCGGTTTGGAGAAAACATGTTACATATGAGTTTCAAATCCCTTTAGTATATTTGTTCCTGTTCAAATGATCATAACTCATGCAAATTAAGCCATATCACATAAATATAAAGATGTATAAATGGGTATTCTCAAAGAGAGTTTAATCTAAGGTTAGTCCTACATTAGTGGACCTTTTTTCCTTCCAACACACTCTTGAAGTGTGCTGTAACAGGTGAGAAAATTCCTCATGGATGGGCTAGAAGGGCCATCTATGAGGAATTTTCTCACCTGTTACATTTAACCATCACAGTATTTTGAAAGGAAAAAAGGTCCACTCATGTAGGACTAACCCTGGTTTAAACTTGGTTCTAAAGTTAGACTCCCTTTCAGAATACCAGCCTATGTGATTTTTTGAGCCAATCAATAACATGGTAAGAATGATGGTAGGGCTGAAAAGGACTGGAGCTTATGGCTGGTATTCTGAAAGGGAGTCTAACTTTAGATCCGGGTTTAAACCAGGGTTAGTCCTACATGAGTGGACTTTTTCCCTTTCAACATATTCTAAAAATGTGCTGTAACAGGTGAGAAAATTCCTCATGGATGGGCCGTTTCGGCCCATCCTCAAGGAATTTTCTCACCTGTTTCATTTAACTTCACAGTATTTTGAAAGGAAAAAAGGTCCACTCATGTAGGACTAACCCTGGTTTAAACTTGGTTCTAAAGTTAGACTCCCTTTTAGAATACCAGCCTATGTGATTTTTTTAACCAATCAGCAACATGGTAAGAATGATGGTAGGGCTGAAAAGGACTGGAGCTTATATAATTAGAAAATACAGTTCAACTGGTTATTAAAATGAATAAGATATAATTAGCCACATCCAAACTGCTGTATGAAAGGCAGGTTAAAGCAGGCAAAACCTTTTAGCAAGCAGTGTATACAGTAAATGTTGTTTTGGAACTCTTACTTCATTAAGCCCTTTCAAAGATCCAAGGTCCAATAATTGTTAAGTATTTTGGCTTATTCCCAGTTACCAAGGTTTTCTTTAGATGACACTTCTGTAGGCCATAAAGATTATTTGTTTTTTCAATTCAGTGTAAATATTCTTGGTTAGTTTGTTTTGATCTCTGAGTCCTGATGGTTTGGTTTTGTCTAATAAGGAGTGTGTCTCAGAGTACAGCTGTAACTTGTTTTTCAAAATATCTCTACTTTGAATTGATTACTCCTTTAAAAGTGTGTGTTCCGATCGTCTTTGGGACCCCCCTGATTTACCTGGAAGTAGTATCGATTTTGATATCAGATGAAAGGCTGTACTTTTCTCATTGTCGTCCTGAAATTTGAGCCCTCAAATCCATTTCATTCCCAAGATATAAACAAAGATCTGACAAATTAATGGTTTACCATCAATATTAGCACAGTATTAAATAGGGCTTTGCAATGTGCATTATTGCTTCTACCATCAAAACTGCAAGTTTGTTTCCCACGGTACTTGATGGAGCATATATGCAAGTACCAGGCTCTCATATCAAGTAGAGAACACAAAAGACATAAATTGGAACAAGTACCTTTAAAGGACATCAGTGGATAAGGAGAGAAGCTGTTGGGGAGCTGTTGTTAACATGTTCCTATCCAAGGCTAATAAACTGACGCCCTTGGTAGATTAGCATTCTTTACCTCATATGTAATAGGTTGCTTTTGCCTATTCTATTTAGTGTTCAGGCCCCCAGAAAACAAAAATACAAAAATGAGGTCTCCCCCCCCCCCCCGAACCAGAATGGCACTCATATATATGTTGCTAAATAATATAGTGCACATCCTTGCAAAGCAAAATTGTGGTTCTTGAGGGACAAAGGGTTTATATAGGGAAATTTCAATTATCCATTGAAGCCTGTATTATAATTTTACATACAAGCGTCTTTTGGGGAGTTCATGTAAAGTGGGATTTTTTGAAAACAAGCAAAAGGTAAACTTTAAGCATGTCGCTTTATAATGCAGAATGTTTCAAATTCATCCTTTCTCATGAAACTATAGAGGGCATTTTACATTCCTTATCCAGCGATTTCCTTTGCCCCAGGTTTTCAAACCCTGTATCTTACCTGATGTAATAATGTGATTCCATTTTCCGAGCATGTGTTGGGGTCTGCTCCCTGTTCCAACAGTGATAAGACTAGCAAAGGAATATTACAAGACAAATATATTTTGTTAGTTTTAGCCTCAGGCTAATATACATTAAAATGCAACAGTTGTATGTTACTTAGAACAGATTTGGCCACGATCCCAACTTACAATTCTAGTGGGCCACAGCTATCAGAGGGGGACCCCCAAATGCACCCAAAATAAAAAAAAATGCACATGTGCACATGAACACACATACACACAAATTACAGATTTGGAGCTCTTTCTCTTTCATTGAGCATGCTTTGACAGACAGGGTATCATTAGTAAAGTTAAGCACTTGGTGCACAATGTATATTTCAGAATTATTTCACAATGGTCGGAACAATAAAACAATAGACTCATGACAAGCTCTTTGTGTACCAGCGGTAGAGACGTAAATTGGAATACACAACTTAGGGTCATGAATCTACAATGAAAGGCTACTAGTGAGATGTACCAAACATACACATGTACAACACACACACACACACAAACACACATACAATACACACAAACACACACACAGACTTACAAAAGCTACAGTTGAGGGTTTACTAAAAAATCTCTTAAAAGGTCACTATTTTCTACTTTTTTCTAATAAAACACTCTTTCGTTACTATATAGGAACGAATCGTTATCTATAGTAATCAATTTTTTCTCTCAAAATAGACACTTTTTTAGACAGTTTTAAAGAAATTTGAGTTTTTTTTTCATTTTTTACTAACTTTCTTGAGCAAGAGATTGAGCCGTCCAGGCCTATAAAGTTACTAAACTAGAAAAAATCCTCTTTTTAGTTTAAGGAATAAACCCCTTTTCCAGATACTAAATTACAGTTTATTCTGTTATAGGACGTAAAGTAATGTAGTAACTCTAGTAAAAAAACCACGTAGTCAACCAGAATCACTCAACAACGTCATCACCCCACAACATCTCATTTCTGCCATAACAACACCACAACGTCCCTCTAGTAAGGATAACGACACACCAATATATATGAATTATTTACATACGCACACACACGTACCAACACACATACCCACAAGCCATAACTGCCAGCATCTGGTGCCCTATAGCTTTAGAGTCTTCAAAAAAAGGTATGGTAAATTTTTTTAGACATGATTGCCATATTAGCCAATTTCATCTTACCTATTTTTCTGGGATGCAGAAAAGGTTCTTTTGACAGTTTGAACAAGTTTACTCCTCAGACAAAGTAGTAAGATTACAATTTATACCAGCAAACAAGACATCTTGTCCGTTTGATGTTTCAAGTTCTATTCAGCAGATGCACTAGTGCACACCACATGTCACTGTAAATCTACTACACTATATGCACACATTACAAGCCCCTATTGTGGAGTCTTAATTAATTCTATCGGCTGAATTCAAACGGATAAGCATTAAATTGAAAACAAATTCCTCTCCCATTAGCAGGACCCAATCCCTGGACAGACCAACATCACTTCAGAAAAAGAAAGTGTTTCTCTGCTAATATTAATGTAACCTATGTGACCTCAAACATGGAATTCTAATGGGAACAAGTGGAACTATTTACAAAGGTGCCTTGTTGATGAAGACAATTGAGAGAGTGTGTGTGTGTTATCTCATTTCATTGCACTAGATAACACTGCAATGTCTGAGGAAAAACAGCATTGAATTCATACATTTATCCTTGATTGTGATGAAACTAAGGGAAAAAAGATTGTATCAGAAACTCACATGAAGTCAGATTTGCCACAGTGGTCTATGCAATGAACTCCTTAGGCCCTTTTAGTTGTTAGAAAAAAAAAATGAGAAAAAGAAAAAAATCTCCCAAAGCGAACAAAAAAAAAACAAAAAACGAAAAAAAGAGCGACATATTACCTTTTTGCAAATAAAAGGCACAAACAAAACTGCACAGCGCAAGTTTTTGGCATTGCTGTTGAGTGTGTGTGGTGTATGATGCCATTGCATGTGTGTGTGCATGGCACCTGGTGTAGTGTCAGGTGGTGTGTGCAGGTGTGGGCATGCCTGTGTTGTGTGTGCATGCATGTGTGTGTCTGCGTGCATGTATGTGTGTACGTGGCCTGCATTTGCATTGTGTGGTTGTGTGTGTATGTGGTTGTGTATGTGCCAGTAATATACCTTTCACACTTTCAATTTTATTTCAAATTGCAAGAGGGCACGTGCCGAAGCTAATTGATACACTGGAATTATAATTGGTGCTATATTGTCCAGAAGCAAGCTTTCAATCTTGATCTCTTGGTCTACAACTTAATTGCCTAAGTTGTAGAATTTAAGGGCTGTTTTCTTTTTCACTTCACTATGTGTTCAAATGTTGAAAACAATCCCTATCTAAATAGCACACTGGTAGTACGGTCACCTTGACCCAAGGCCAAAACCACCTCAAAACACGGATTCAAACTCGTACTGAATAAATAGACAATACACTGTGAACTTGATTACAAATTTTAAAACCAAGTATTTATTTTAATGTTGTCTACATCAGTCTCAATTCAAACATCAATTAGGTATCAATAATCAAAGATTTAGCTATAATAAAGGTGTTAAGTTTAGGAACTACTTGTAAACTTACTACCTGGTGTGTGCCGCGAAGCGGGCTGCAGCGAGATTACAATTAGAGCCGAACTTGACAACGAGTCGGCGATATTCCAGCGCAAAAAAAAAAAAACTCCAATTTCCAATAGTGGGACGTGTCCACGGACGACGTGTCCTTACTGAAGAACTAGCTCCTAATGACTCCGAAGCTCGGAGGTCGACTAAATATAAAGTCCACTAGTGCTGTAGCTTGTTTACCCTTGGATAACTCAGAGGGCCACGGAATACAAAACCGAGCACGGCTACACAATCGGAGGAAACTGCTGGAGCTGAGACTACTATGACAATGTCTATATTGGGAGATTAGTACTAGACTGTGATTACTGTCACTGTCAAATTGAAAACTCTGCTAATAACTTGGAGCAGTATGTTAAGAAAAAACTCTATTAATCACTTGTGAGCAAGATGTGTGATAATTCTGACTATTTCTCACCAGGGCTTTATAGATCCTCTCAAACAATACTAGAAGATTCTGGTCCATCTCTATATGAGTCATGTGCTAAATATAGTCATTACATCTAATTCCGGAAGTGCCATGTACTGTATAGATTTAGGATCTCATAGCAGCTACTCAATGACTGTGAATTATACACAGTGCGCCACTATCTTCATCAGTGAAACTTGGTCTGGTCAGTTCTCCTGGACTTGAGTTACCTCCAGAACCTTCTCCGCGGTTCTCTTGAACTCTAATTGCTATCATACACACCAGTTATGCACACAAACCAGGTTATCCCTATTGTATCTACTTAGACTATTTATAATATTTTATGTAGCAAAAAGTGTAAAAGGATAGTTTAATCTATTTTTAAATAAATTATTGCAAATTCTTTGGGCTGTAAATGTATAAGATTACAATCATGCAGGAAGCCAAAAATTGTACTGAGTCATGTTTATATATACTTAAAACAACGTAAATCCCTCTTGAAGTTGAGCCCTTACCATCCCTATACAGAAAGAAATGTGCTAAGTGTGAAAGTTTATGAAGTTGGTGAACTAGTTATTACATAGGTATGCTGGATGCCTACTTTGTTAAGCAACACACACAGACTTTTGGACCTTTTTTTGGTAAAAGATGAAATTGCCTAGAACCTATACAGCCCCAAATAGGCTTAATCAAAGGGATATGATTGTCATATGAACTTTAAAATCAGCCAATTTTTTTTACAAATTTATTCACCATTTTCTGGAATGTCGGTAGTAACTTGCAGATTGACCATTATTAAGGCATATCAATGCAAAAAGGAAATGACTCATACAACTCCCGAGAAAACCCTGGGATCAGGGTAATAGTTCACATGACATCCAACACAAAAGAGCAACATTTCAAAGGTAGCAACCATCGACATAAACCGACAAGTTTATTCACCATCGATGAAGCACACAATAGTGGAGGTATTCACAGAGAATAATATAATAGAAGAACACAGAAGTGAATTGGGGGAAATTTTCTCCAAACAATTGTGCCAAATCATGCACCTAAATTAAGGCACAATAAAAATGAGAACTTGATAAGAGCAAAATGTTTTTGTTTTTTATTTCAAGAAAATGTTTCATCCACATGTTAATGTGTGAGGTGGGTGTGTGGGTGTGTGGGTGGAGTGTGTGGTGTGTGTGTGTGAGGGGGGTGTGTGGTTGTACACACATGGCCGTGTGCGTGGATGTGCTGGGGATATTTTGCATGGTGATATTTTGCAATAAGAGCATTTAGGAATTTTAGATGTGTCTCTCTAATGTAAAGGAGAAAATATTAAGCTCCCAAAGAGTGACATCTTAAAAATTCACCCCAAAGAGTTATAGAAAAGAGTGGCTCAATTTCCCTCAGTAAGGGATATTCCTACAGTGGTTAAATAAATCTCAAAGAGTATCACTGTACATCTGAAGTATGGAGTAAACTACTAGGGAAGTATGTAGTTAATTGTGGCCCTTGATGCTAAAATGCACATATACACAGTCAGCCACAATCAAGGCCACAAAAAAAAAGCAAATGAAGATGCAATGCAAATAAAATTATATACACCTTCGTCCATGTGCCGTCAATCAGTGATGAAATATGCATGATAAGACAAATAATTTAAGCAAGAAGGACAGTTTTGTGGGTCCGGCACGTGGTGATAAGACCAATTTGATCATGGAAAATCTGTGACAACAGGACATTCGATGGAAGGAGCATGCCAATGCTATGGAGGCACAAGTGATTTGGAATTGTGCTTCTTGCCTTTTAGACTCAGCTGGCTGAGATAAGACTTCACAATGTGGGGGGATCTTGGCTAAACTCCATTCCCCTACCTTCTGTGCCAGTGAAGCAAGCATGAGATTTGATGGTTTCAAACCGTACAGCTAGCTTAAAGCAACAGTGTTTTTACATGCCCGCACAAAGAAAGGCATATCTTGATGTGTGCGTAAAAACTGCATCAAAGTTGTGACATCACTGCACAGAGGTAGAGGACTGGACTATGTCTCCTAACTGTTCATGTCGAGGGGAAATCTTAACACAAAGAAGTAATGAAAATGCAAGCATAGTTGGAGAGCGAGACTTGTAAAGGAGATATTGATAAATTACTCCATATTTAGGGTGAACAGAAATATAAAACAATCCTCATCCATGTGAAAATTTCACTTCACATTTGAAAAGTACTCTTTTTGATTCCTTATGCATCTTCAGTCCCTTTCGTCTATTTCCAAGAGAATCTTCAATAAA
Source organism: Ophioderma brevispina (assembly GCA_023653785.1). Taxonomy (NCBI): domain Eukaryota; kingdom Metazoa; phylum Echinodermata; class Ophiuroidea; order Amphilepidida; family Ophiodermatidae; genus Ophioderma; species Ophioderma brevispina. The sequence continues at coordinate 91,237 of JAMKCH010004748.1, read as the reverse complement.
GGGTCTTATTTATATTGTCCTTCAAGAACACAAAAAAAAATCTGCACATTTTGCCATGCAGGGTACTTTAACTGCCCACTTTTAACTCTTGTTGCATGCAACATGCCAAATTGTATTATTATTTTAATCACCTTTGGCGGTAACAACTAGAAATTATAATGCAGAAACAAATCAATATGACCTTTAAAGCTGTCCGAGCCGAGAAGCACAAAAAGCACGTCACCAAAAGTGCAACAAGGCTCCTAACTAAGAAGATCCCAGGCTACACAAATATACACCCAAAACAAAGAACTAATATGAGTGACCCTATTGAACATGGGTTGTGTTCATTCTATTCAAATGTATTAGGACATGTTTTAAACACATTTAATACATTTGTTCACATGGACATGTAATGTTCATTCTAAATGTATTAACATCTGGCAGATCAATATAAAATCTTCTTTAAACATGTTTAACGTGCAGATTCATAAATAAAATCAAAGACCAAGAAAGCAACCGCCTAATTTGTGCAAATTTCAAACAAAAATGCAGTTGGATGATGAAAATTGAGATTAAAAGTTTGATGTTTCGGGGTTGTTAAAGGTGCAACGAGAGATTTCACATATATCAGGTGTCATGATGTACAGCTTTCCATCAAAAAAATATACCCATCTGAAAGGATTCAGTCGACATGAAATCGATACGTTTGACACTGCCAAAAATTTGAATTCAAGAGAACTTATTCGCATTAAACTCAAACGGAAAGTGCTAAAAGATTTTCGAATTCGAATTTTTGAAATCGTTATTGATTACGACTGCACGTGTTTACACTTCAGGAAAAAGTGAAATGGATGACGACTCAATCGATTCATTTCGACTTTTGGCCCAGTATAAACGGTGCTCAATGTACGTATCCAGGTCACCTCAACTCTCAAATCTACACTGGAAAACTTTGATTCCAACTTTGAGTTAAATATTGGATTATATCTTTATTTCTCACGTTTTGGCTTAACTTTTGTATAATAATTCGCACACTGCGCTTATACAAACCGCAACATTTTGTATATTGTAAGTATTTTTATTAAGCAAATACAGAGTGGAACTTAAGTGATTTGGTGGACTTTGGTTTTGACACTACAAGCATAAACCTGTTTAGTTAAATGAGAGAAAACAAAGCAATAACTGACATTTAATTATTGATTAACTCATGACAGTTTACAATACTGGAATAAGTGGGATTTCCCTCACATTTCCTTTGCAATGCTTGTAAACACCACACAAAATGAAACAACACAAAACATGATGGCAATTGCTCCCAATGACTTCAATGTCTGTTATGAAATTATGCGAATCAAGGACCTCCTAGATCAAGACAGCACCGTCTTTTCAGAAGTGACCCTGGGAATCACGCAGCTCAAAATAATAGCAAATTCACAAAGACTGCCAGCTCCAACTGGCATAAGCATCTTGCCAGTCTATAATGCAACATCACATTGTATACATATACATGGCAATGTAGATAGGGTACCCCGGTAGTTAGGTCTCAGGAGTCCAGAGTCTGACAATTAGGCCTAAAAAAATATGGTGTACTTAACCCAGCCTACCCTAATGTACTAACCAAAGATACCAACCCATATTTTTGATCTAAAACAGTTTTTTTTTCGCCCATTTAAAAAAAAATATTTATTCATGCTAAATTGGTATAATTACACAATAAATAGAAATTTAGAGCACTTCAGAACATTTAAGGGGGGGGGGAAAAAAATGCCACAGTCATCAATGACCCATTTGGGGGGGGGAGGGGTCAACTTGGTTAGCTTTCCAACGTAAATTATGCTAAAATGATTTGTTAGCATGCAGGACCAGTTGCCATTGTTCCTTCATTAATTTCACTTTATTTGGCTTCCCAATACCCAATGATCACACTTTCAACATAATTTTGTTATTAGAATACTGAATGAAACCACCTTTTTCAGACTTCAATACCTGATGACCCCCTTTTTTCAAAAGCATCCAGTACAGAGAGCCCTACCTACTTTAGATAACGTTACACATCTCGTCACGTTTCGAGTGCGTGCCCCAAACCCCTGTGATTATTTGTTCCGTGTTAACATTTTAGGCCGCTAGCTTGCCCCAACATGCAAATTACCATTTGGGATAGAATAGGGTCTGAAATTTCAACAGAAATTGGTTTAATTTTATGTAAAGCTACACAAACAGTGCAGTGAGGATGATTAGCTACTCAATACCAAACAAACAACGGAAACATTAATGCTAGTCTTATGAAAACGAGTCTAACTTAGTCCAAGTTGTAAACAGGGTTAGTCATACAAGAATGGACCTTTTTCTTTCAACATTACTACGAAAGTTTAAAAAAAGGTGAGAAATCAATCAGGGATGGGTCATTACGGCTCATCCATGCGCGCACTTCCCCCGTTATGACCACCTTCGAGTATGTTGAAAAGGAAAACAAAGGGTCCACTCTTTAGGACAACCCTGTTTAAATACCAGGTTAAAGTTAGACTCCCTTTGAGAAGACCAGCCTTTAGGATCACCCAGAGGTGGCTTTCATTATTCGTCCCTCGAGGTGGGGAAGAGGCCGGTGGTGTCACTTCATATCAAAGGCCCGTAAGCATGTCGTCAGTTCGTGAGGGTTTCAAGTCACATTTCGCAGCAATTTTGACACTTTTTTTACATGAAAACAGGTACAAATTAACCTTAAAAACAACCCGTTTATGCATTTCAAGTACACTTTTATAAAATCACCCTTTTGGACATTTCAAGACACACACACAAAACATATTGTTTTCAAAGACGAAATCGGTTGGCCTTTCTACTGTTTAATACCATCTTTAGGCCTCCTATATCTGAGGAAACACAAATAACAGAAAAAGTTCACTGAATGCAAAAATAACGAAAAGTACATGATTGTCCCAATTCAAAAGTCAGTAGAACCATTTCAGGAGTTCAGTATAGCCCTATCACCAAATGCCTTGTGCATTGTGCAGAACAGGTAGCTCAATTATTATCATGATTTTCTTATACAGAAATTACATGTACATCAGAAGAGATGTCAAGACTTTACAATATAAAACATTCATACTCATGGAGGACAGTCGCAATATAGAGTTGTGGCATTTGTTGCACTGGAGACGAATGTGACCATGCTGCTAGTGGTCAGGCCATGCCCATGATGATTTCATGATTACCCTGCTTGTAATGTTCCACAGAAGGGCTGCATTATGATACGCTTGATAAAAAGAACCATGGAATCAGCACGGCGGTCCTGTCCTGGGGAATCCCCTGGTTACGCGAGGACGTGAAAATTAAACAAACCGGGATAGACCTGAATTTCCAGGGGAGTTGTCCCAGGAGTTGTGGATATTTTGGGGCAAAAAATGACAAAAGTAAAATAAGCGAGACATTTGTCATATTTCTGGATTTTAATGTTGTGTTCACAAAAATATACATTTTTCAACCATATCGAGTACATCATCGACAAAAAGGACCCTTTTTTTAAATCGCGTACATTTATGTTCGGGAACATACTTCCAAAAACACCTTTTTCGCCGAAGAAGGGAACGACATCGTTACACATGGTCAATATGAGTGAACCCCGAGGGGGAAAGGTTTGGTTCTATGGTCATTTGGGACGAAAGTGATGCTTGGGATTGAGACCCATGCTAAAGGTCGGGGAAGAATTGGATAAAATGTGGGCAAGGAGGGGGAATAATTCCAATGTCTAGAAAAATTGACACCCGGCATCCCTGGAGCAACCTGAAATACAGATGGAATACTACCAGAAAACACAACAAAAACTCACTCTTCATATAGGAATAATAATTAAATGGAAAAAGAAAAACCATAAGTAACTGGTGGTCTCAAAATCCTTGAAGGTTGCCATGAAATTGACTTGCTTAAAGATTCCAACCATTTTGCAATAGTATTCTTTTTCTGCCGTGTCCAAAAGGAAAAACAGGTAAGGTTGGAAATTACGTAGATGCAAATGCATTGTCATATAGTATTATTCCACTTGTTTGTGGAGTGAATTAGTGTTTAATCATGATGTGGGGAATTGATAATTGGGTATAATAAAAATAAATGGTATTAATTATTGAAGCTAGTCCACAATATATGTGCAAATATGAGAATTCTCATGTACATCACAATTTTTTTTTTTTTGTAATTTTTAACAATCAACTTTTTGAGAATTTTCATTTGTGTATTCTTAGATTAAATGTTCGATTCAGAAATATTGGTACCATAGGGAATCACAGCAACAACTTTGAGTCTATGGGATTAGACTTGAGCAATAAGGGATTATAGTCGACAATTCGATACCAAAAATAAACAAGTTTTTATTCCCATCCAGCCATGAACCTCACAGAATCAAAAAGGAAGAAAAAAAGCAAACCTAACCTTTGCATCCTGTTTCTGGTTTACATGTATGGCCTCATAAAATTGTGAACTCTCAGTTAGTACTCTTCCACAAATTAAAGTTTTCCATCTCTAACTTTGTTCTTGGGTTAGTATTTATTAAAACTAACTTTTTGTTCATATTGTCCTACACCAAAAAATTATGCAAATTAGATACTTAATTAGCATATTTTACGCCCAAAATCTAATCAGGGGTCGAGAACTCATCAACCCGGTTCTTTCCACCAGTTACATCATTGTAGTCCCTTATGGAACTCGAGATAAATCATAATGTTGACATTTTCTTCTGTGCAATATTGACCTTTTTTCTTCCTTGACTTTTTTTTCCCCTACCCCCTGACAGAACCCAGGGGGCCCCTGGGGAATGAGTACATGTATTAGGGGTTTTTTTCCCTCCTACATATACCCAATTTTGGATACTCTAGCTCATATAGAAAAAATATGCCCCAATGTTCCAAGGATTAACATTTTTATCACAGAACATCTTCATCAGGGTTAACATTTTTCTCACAGACTAGGATGGAGCCCTTTTTATAGTCCCCCTCGTTCCAAACTTCGTTCGGCGGGGGACAATTAAGAAGCAAATTAAGGTATTAGATATCTAATTTCAGACAGGGCATAGAGGGATCGTGTTAAAATGGACAGGAATGAGAAATGACAGAATTATCAATACAAAAATGTTTATGTGGGAGGACTACAATGAATTTCCCACCCACAAGCTTTGAAAAACACTGACAATCTGTCTGCCTGCATGCAGGACATTATTGAGAGTGGTAAAATAATGCACAGATCTCATAGCCCTGGTAATGTTCAGTCAATTTACTTTTTTTTCCAGGGAATAGCGATCAAAGCCTTTAGCTGCAACTGCCTAGTGATTTGCTTGATGACCAAATACAATTAAAGTTATCAAATTTCCGGTTTTGACCTTTTTTGGGGGAAATTCATGATCGCATGCAAACTAAACAGGATTGCCATATACCACAGACCCTGCAATTGAGTTTAGTAAATTTGGAGAGCACAATTCGAAAATGCATTTTGTTTTATTGTCACCCTTTGTGGAACTGCCTGGTGATTTGTGTGTCACAACAGTTTTTTTTTTTTTTTTATTTTAAAATGTTTTTCAGTAAAGTTGAAAGAGTCAAAATCTGCCCATTGTATGAGGAGTAAGTGTCCATTGAGTACTTTCACTCTCTTGTGGTAAGATAGTCAATTCGAAACGATGCATGCATGATGTACAATCAGAGGGTGTATTGATCAATCCCACAACAAGTTTTGGGAATTTCAACTTCAATAGGGTCATATGATCCCACCGAAATCCTTTCTCAACACATAACAACCCTAAACCCGACTTTTACACTCCATTTTAGCCCACAAAGCAATTAGTACTTAGGGGATTTTTAGGCATTATCATAAAATGTCTTGTGGTTATATTAAATTTGGAACAACTTTTATCCCTAAGTACTGACATGCATTTAGTAACATCTACAGTATAGGCACATTGCTATGCCATCATGAAATTGGGATTCAAACAGAACCCTCTGATATACAATCATAAGCAGTCATGATGTGGAAGGGCCCGACTTAGGTGGCTAGGGTGCTTGCTTGTGGCGCATATTTACCAAATTCCAGGGGTTCGATCCCTGTGAGGACACTTGCTGTGATTTATCTTGGGTTCTCAATTTTGAGTAGATCTGTGTATCAGCTATTGATTAAGAAAGAATACCATACTCCTCCATGGTTCACTTGGAATTGAGCCAATGGATCATAAAAGGATCAGTCCTTCGGAGGGGATGTAAGCCGTCGGTCCTGGTGCAGAGAGTCAAAACTCTGTACATACATCGCAGCCAGTTTAAAATAAGAGTAGGGTAAAAAACCCTGCTCCCAGCCTATTCCTATCCGGCCCCAGCCTCAAAGTGGGCCATGTTAGGAACGTCCGTATTATGGATACACAAGCCCCTGGAACAGGTTATACAGCTAATAATCCTGACACCACCACAAGCCTTAACCATGATTGTGGATACGCAAAGAATAATAAACAGTCAACTCATCTAATTATTATATATACCGGGTATTATTTGTGGTTGTTTTTATAATGTAGGTTACCTAATGATAGAAATACTTCATTTGATATGTTACCAAATGGTGAAGCATGCAGAAAATTACTGACAGTGGCTCTCGTTTGCTTTCACACTTGCCATGTCCTGGGATACTTGTAACCTAAATACGATTCACTGAAACTATGACCCATGAGGAAATGACAATTGCTGCACTGAATTGACCTTCATAATATCTGAGATATTTTTCAACATTTGCACTCTGTAACTCATGTGTTTATCCATGTAACATGCATTAGGTTGACAGGAATGTATGCCTAAGCTGAAAAAGTGAAGAAATTGGTAAAAACCCCCCCCCCCCCCCCCCCCCATCAAAGTTTCAAGTTAGCCACTGCATGAGTTTGCACAGTAGGAAGATTTCTTTCAACACTCAATGCTGAAGTAATGCACATGCAAATGATGTCTGCCAATCGATCCCAAGTTTGTTTGTTTGTGATAAAACAAACTGAGTTCTTAAATTTAAATAAAAGCATGGAGCATAAGGCTGCATGTGCGGGGATTTGATAATGGACATATTCACTGATGTTTTTCAAATTTGTTAAAATTAGAAAATTTGCCTCAAGATATCGCAATTTTGACATCTACAAGCACCATGTGGAAACACAGCTAGCTAGGGCTTAAACATATCTAGAAACACCTCCCCTAATTCTTCATGTTGTGGACGCAAAAAAATTAAGAGGCTTACGGCTTCAAAACTGGTTTATTTGGTGGACAATGTCACAATCCATTCCTTTTTCACTACAAGAATATCAGGCTGGTTTAATAGTATGTTGCATTTCTACGAGTTTTTGAGTTTCTTCTTTTCCTGCCAGAAAAAAGTTGTCCTTTTGAGGGGAAGGGGGGCTACAACTCTAAATAAATCCACAATCTACTTGCTCAATATTGATATATCTGTTTCAATCATTAATGCTGATTTTTGAAGGGGGAAAAAGAAGTGATAAGGTCACATCTAACAAGGGTGGACCGAACAAAACTTCTATCACAATAATTAAAGAGACAAATTGTTCATATGATGACAAGCAAGTAAGTTATTGTCACTTTGACGAGGACATAATCCCATGCTCCAATATCTAGTTTGCCAAAACAGGAATTGGGAACTTACCACTCTAAAAAATCACACTATGTCAAATCCCATATATTTGCTGCTCCATATCCTATTTGTGTCCTATTCTCATTCGTCCATAGTATGTTGTCCTTATTCCATTTGGCGGGGCTCTTCCCATTTGGATAAAATGGGTTAGATCACACAAGAGTGGATCAAATGGGTAATGGACCAAGTTTGGGGGAAATAAAATGGACCAAGTGGGAAATAACATGGACCAAGAGTGGGGATTGGATCAAGCATGATTGACCAAATAGAAATAGTACCTAATAGAAATGTACCAAGGGGGTATTGGACAGTGGGATTAGACCAAGTGGGGATTAGAACAAGTGGAATTAGCCAAGTGTATCGTACCAGGTGACTTGGGATTGACCAAGTGGGATGGACAAGGGTGAGATTGGACCAAGGAGGATTGGACAAAGTGGGATTTGACCTTGAAAGTGGGATTGGACAAAGTGGGATGGGATTCAAGGTGGATTGACCAAGTAGGGGTTAGACCAAGTGGGATGGATTTGACCAAGTGGGCTTTGCCAAGTGGGATGGACCAAGTGGGATGGACCAAGTGGATTAGACCAAGTGGGATTAGACCAAGTGGGGATTGGACCAAGTGGGAGTTGGACCAAGTGGGGATTGGACTAAGTGGATTGGTCCATAAGGGGGAATAGGACCAAGTGGGGATTTAACAAAACTAATTGTGTATGTGCTTCCAATTATACAAGCTGCTTTCACTTACGCGTAGATCATAACAAAAGCATCTGTTATGGGAGATGCAGACAGTCCAAATTCCTAAATATTTACCACAAAACATATTTAAATTAGTCCGATCCCGCGACGTCATGGCCACCCCAAGTCACCGCGACCCCATTTCAACAATGTTCCTCTCCACACCTAGGACCCTCAATCATATTCCTGACCAATCAGGGGGGGGGGGCCACGGGCGGGAGGGTATCTACATCGGAGAAGGAAAGCAAGCTTGTATAATTGGAAGGCAATAAAACAATTAGTTTTGTTAGGCTCATATGACATGGTTTCGGATTCGACCTAGGTTTTACTGCCTAAAGGATTAACATGTGATGAAGGTTGCTTCAAAAATGAAAAAAAACATGTTTTCCAGGTAAAAAAAATTTTTGTAGAATCCAATCTGAAGTCAAAAATGCAAAAGTTGGACGCGTTCCGAGATATCGCATTTAGGGGTATTGCACAATGCCAAGTCCAATAGAAACCTATGTATTTTGGTTGATAATGCATCTTGCTTTGATTAAAAAAAAAATTTTCTCAATATTTTGTTAGTTTGACAAAAATGGAATACTAGATTCTTGTAGGAATATGTCTTGGGCATAATCGATTAACTGTTCAACAATGTCACCATTTTCGTGTTTTTCACGGGTTCTGAAACGACAAATTTCGGGTTAAACATTTGAGTCCGCAATGGATAAAAAAAATTTTCTCAAATTTTAGACAGAGTGAAAAAAAAGGTAATACCATAACCATGTATGGACTTGCTTTGGGCATAAGCGATTAAATTTTCAAACCTACGCTCCTGGTTAGTTGTCTGTAGTTCAATTTTATTGAACAACAATAATTTTTTCACGCACTGGAAAAATCAAGGGGTAGGGGAAACATTTTTGTATTTTTAATTATTCCTATACTGAAATGAGCAAGTAGGTGATCAATTGAAGCTTATTAATTCTGCATAAAATGACAGAATCGTCACTGTAGATCTCCTTTCCAAGAGATGATGATTGTGAAAGCAACATTTTTTTCGAAAGTGCAAAATTTTGAATGTCGTTGTTCACACTGGACACGTCAAATTTGAATGGTTCTGTGTGCAAATATGAAATAATTGATAAAACAAATACTGGAATCCATAAGGTACTACCTCTAACGGAGTAAAACTTATCAAGGGTCATACATATGATATTGTAGACTCTGTAAGCATTCAAAGATGGTAGGTGAAAATTTTGTTCAACCGAAAAGTTGATTTTTGGGCAAAATCCGCCACAAATCAATATTGTAGCAAAATGTGTATGATACAGGGTTTTCGATGTTGCAAAATTCATAATCTAAGAACAATTTTACCCTAGAAAAGGACATCTTAAAAATTAAACGGTTTGTTTTTGCTCCGAAATGAAATTTTTCACACTTTGGCACTAAAACCTCAGTCAATTCTGAACCATGTCATACAACTTCTTGCCTTCAATACGATGTAGAGTCATACAAAATGCATCTACATCCAGACTAGCACCGCAGTCAGAGGAGGTGATTTGATCAGAAGATTGCGACAGGGCTTATACCAACGGACAAAAAACTCCCACCCCACAGGCACGTCTCCCACCTGTGAAGTGGAAAATGTACGTTGAAAGTCCAACAAAGGTGTTGCGAACTAACCATAATAGAATGACAAAGGACATTTAAATATAAAATAGGTACCAAGAATTTATACTATATGTCCGACCTTAACGACTCTCGTCTCTTGCCGCCCGGAGAACCGTGTTGGCAAAATCGGCCTCCGGCTGCCCGGCCCTCGTGTTTCTCAGGTTATGTCGAAGTAAAAGTCGAAGATTCCAAGACACCGCCTGCACAATATCACTCAATGAGACCCCCCTTGAAAAGGACCAAGAGGATGAAATATGGCGGGTGCGGTGTGCCGGGCGCCTACGGATGCGCCCACGGCCCCAGCTTTTGGATCACTCAGAGAGCTATCTGGCCAGTGTACTCTTTGCAGATGGCCGAAATGGTTCACGAGACGTTACGAATAGCTGCCGATACTCCCCCCTGACGGTACGCGTCCGCTCGAGATACCATTTGAGGCTCGGACCGGGCACCATAACTTGTATCTTTACAGAAGAAATGAAGTAATATCAGGAAGGAACAATGGCGAAGCCGTGAAGTTTGCACGGTTATTTTTTTTTGCTTAAAAACCCGGCCTTTGAAAAGAGGAGACCCCACACTTCTGAATGTGCAAAGAGTCAGTCGCCGAGCGCACACAAAAGCGGTGAGCTCGAACCCGGCCGCCCCGAAACCACCGCCACCCCAAAAAAAAAAGTTTTACAGTCAAATCTTTCAAGGAGGCCGATTTTGAAAGGGACTCAAAAATTCAGAACAGTGGGAAAGATCATGAGGGCACAATTTTCCTGGATGGAGGACGTGTGATGAACATCCATTCAGGAGATGACGGATAACTGGACTCGCGTTCACCGTTGATCCATCTTCAAACCCCTCATGGATCGACTGGATCGCGGCTTGTCAAGCCATGCGACAGTCTGGATTCAAGTCCCATCTCAAACCTACTTGTAATAAAAAAAGTCTGAGAAGGCCCCTAAAGAGGCTCGACACGGATCAATGTCTCTACTATAGCACCATTCGTAATAGGGCCCCAAACGCTTAGCTTGTTCGGAGCGTCGAAGGTCTTCGTCCGTGGGCTGCCATGAGGCAGCTCCTCGGAAGAGAAAGACCTGCGCTTCGAAGCGTCGCCGGACAACGGCCACACAGTCAACCTCAGTGACTGACGGCCTCCAGCGACCCCCCGGTTTTTCTTCCTCGAACAGGAAAAAGATTTTCGGAGGAGGAAGAGGCGAGGGCGACCTGCCAGCAGTTGAACCATGTCCCAGAACCAGAGCTGGCGAGGCCAGAATGGGGCAATCAGGAGGACATCGCACGGCTCCGTCACTAGCTTCTGTAGCATGCGTGACATCAACGGAAGTGGCGGAAACGCGTACGCTGCTATCCCCCTCCAGCTGAACGACATTGCGTCCACTGCGTCGCTCCCGGATCTCGTGTCAAGGAGGAAGATGCACTAGCTGGTGTTTGTCGCAAGATGCAAACAGGTCGAAAAACATTGGTATTCACAGCTATAATGCATGCAACTAGGGGATGCGAGCCAACACAGACTAAACAGGTCTGTGTGGAAGACAAAAGAGTCGACGATGTGGGTGCCCCCTGCTGTTTATGTAGGCCCCACGCGATGTTGACCGTTTGGGATCAACACTTTGTAACCCGAAACTGTCCCGTGAAACTCTGCGAGGGATCTGTGCACTGCACCAGGCGTTCCGGAGGAGATTGAGGTGTTCCAAGGATTACATGGGGAGACCATACCCCGGAAACCTCCAACAACCCCCAAATTACCCCCACCCCACAGAGACGCATCTGTTGTCAACGTTAATGGGGAGAGCGGAGACGGGCAAACCATCCCCCACCGTCAGGAGGGGGCGGTGAACCACCAGCCCAATTCTTAACGAATTAGGGGGGGCCCTCGGGACCACATTGTCCATGACCCTTGCCTGGGATGGGAATGGTACAAGAAATGCAGCTGTATTGGCCTCATGTGGAACCGGGCAATATGGAACAGATCCACTAAGCTGGCCATCAGCCCCATCACCTTTAACCATACCACCACTGGCGCCCTCTTCCAGCGTCCATAAGGAGAGAGGCGCAGGAAGATAACATTGGATATCCGTTCCGGCGTGTGGTAGCGGGTTGCTAGGACTGTCTCCAAATTGAGTATAGCCCAAAATACTGGGGGGTCTGTGTTGGGACAAGATTGGATTTCTTCTCGTTTTTTAACAATAAAACCCCACTTCGTCCAACATATTGTAGACAAATCTTGTGTGTGCTGCAGGCACAAGACCCTGGGATGGACTGTTATCAGCCAATCAAGTATGGGACACCTGGACCCCCGGCGTCGGAGATAGGCCCCACAGCTCGACAACCAGGGTAAAAACCTGTGGGGCCGTCGACAGGACAGAAGGGACGACACCGGAACTGGAAAGACTGCCCGTCAACCATGAAACGAAGCCAACGCTGGTCTTCGGATCGAATTGGAACGTGCAAATACGCATCCTTGAGATCCAAGTGCTGCCCACTGCCCTGTTATTGAACGAAGCATCCAAAAGCTTAGCGTCCACATCGGAATTCTGACGGCCGAATGAACGATTCAACGGCCCGAATTCAAGAGGGGGGGCGCCAGTCCCGGTCTTCTGGGAGTCCGATAAGAACGTCTAGACCAAAACCCCGGCGTATGTGGGGGATAGACAGGATAGATAGCGTCCTTGGAGCGGAGGCGGCGGCAAACAACCTGTCCGCAGGAAACTGCACTTGCACGGAATTCGCCCGGTAAAATAGTGGGTTTCGCAGGATACGCAAGGGCGGAGTCGAAGTAAATTCGACGATAACCCCGCTGCACTGTAACCATCACCATTTGTCGGGATTGACGGCTGTCTAGTGGTGGAGAACTGTAGTAAGCGACCGCCGACCACTGGGGGCGGACTCCGAAAAATTGTGGTGAGGATGTCCGGAAACGCCGCCACGGGCTCTCAGAACCCTTCATGCCTTACTGCTTCGCTTTTTTTTGGAGGCTCGGGAGGATTCGCCGCTGCGTGGCACTAAGCTTTCTCTTTGATAAGGCAACCGGCTTGGGTATGCCCTGTGTAGGACAGCGATTAGTCGAAGTAGTCTTGGACGTCCCACTGCACGGAGACTTCTTCTTCTGAGGGGCTGCAGAACACAGGGGGCGTAACTCTTTTGGAGGAGTGGCGATTCCGATCTTCACACCAGGGCTTCCACGGTGGCAGAAAGACTCCACCGAAAAGAGACTCGTGGACCTTCGAGATCTTTTCAAGTCTGACGCGAGGTCCGTCGATTTGATCATCTTCAGAGCAGGTAAAACACATTCTCCCTGCGCAGGGACACAGTGCGAAGTAAGTGCCACCTGAGAGGGGACTGGAAAGCAGTCGGTAGACCTGGACGAGGACACTGCTCTGTATCTGCAGTTCCTCAAGGTCATTATTGTCTACAGAGTCTGCATTCAGAGCATAGGGAGGACAAGCTTGCCTGCATAGTTCAGCATGGGTATGAAATGCAAGCTAATCGAGCTTTCCACGTGAGTGGCAATCCATCTAACGCAACCGTTACTACCCGAAGGAGCATACTGCAGAGGGGCGTTTCTGGAGCAGGAGCCCTTCAGGAGGGATTTAAAAACTACGGGCCTCCATCGCAGGAACCCCGAAAAAAAAGAGCGTTCTTAGTCGTCTCGGGGTACCGGAAAAGTGCGAGCTACTCCTCGGAGGCCGGAAAGACCATTTGGTCTTATCCAGGCACTCCACCTCCTCGGCTCACGTCTGGGGGAACTAGGAAGCGTGGAGTCTGGGCTTCATGTAGCCCCAAGACTACACAACGGAAGAGAAAGAGAAGCCACACCCCACCCCACCACCTGATCACGGCTTTCAATGCCCACTCCATGAGGCAGCCAGCATTGGATAAGGACTGAACAACGACCGGATCAAACACGCCTGAAGATGTATCCTGAATCTTCTTCATCCACCCACTAACCAAAGAGGACACGTCCGAGCTTTACCACACAACATGGAGATCAGTGTCCGTTGCCGAAGGAATCGGGCCCCCCTCTGGACACGGCGTTGTATCCGAGGGGATGCTAGAAGATCCTGGACGACTGCGTCCCGCGGGGCGCGCGCAGCCGCCGCGTGCTCAAATGCACATGAGGCATTGAAGCTCACGGCAAGTGCAGGGCCCAGCTGCGCCGCGAATACGGAAACCAGGAAGGTACCCAGCATACCCCACTCCCATAGACGCCGGAGGCATGACATGCATCTGCCATGGCTGCGCCAATAGCTTCAAAACGGACGGGAGTACCCCAAAACCGGAAACGGGCCTGACCATCTGGAAGGGCAGCTAAGGGCCGGGCTGATCGGCCCCGGTTGCAAGCTGCGAGGACAACCGAAGCAAAGGGATACTGCCAGCGTACGCCCAGATTACACCTGCATGGGTGTGGTCATACCGCGCATCAAAGCAGGATGATCCAGTCCAGAGGACCGATACACCGATGGCGGACGCCACCGCCCTGCTGTGTGCAACTGGATACGCAAACAGGGGATTGGTCAGGTCTATTGGACCCTTGCCCTGGAACAGCTAGCACCAACTGGGGAAGACAACCCCACTCGCCTGCTGGGAAAAGAAGCCCCGTATTGAGTACGGGAAGACTCACCCGAGGAGTTTGTATTGTGACCAGTATAGACTGGTGGTAAGATGGTTCCGGGGGTGCCCCCAGCAGCAAATCGTGAATGGCACCGGTGGTGCCCCCAAGGCAGCAGGGATGGAGCGACCGCCCGCTCTCGTGGTCGAGAGCAGCCTCACGCCCCACGCCACAAACACTACCGGCTAACTAGGGGGGAAGCGTCGGAAGAACCCCACCCGGGAATTTCCCGCGCTGGACTCGAGCCCGCTAGAAAATAGCCTTGGGCAGATGATAGGGGGCAATGGTGGCAGAAGCCTCGCTCGTTGGGGCAGCAATCCGAAGACACCACAAGTAACCCTCGGGACGGATACAGTCTGTTTGGTGATCATCCCGCGGGGAATAACCTATATTTGGAGAGATAATGATTTCCTTACTACCCATCTCCCCTACCTTTATGAGCATTGCTTTGCTGGCGCTGGAACAAGGGAAGCCAGGTCTCACCCCAAGGCGAGAGGCTAGCCTGGTCCCGCTGCCTCCAGACGGACTCAGACAAGTCACTATCAAGGGGACCACGGGTTTTCCGAGTACCACGTCCGGTGCGCAATACACGTCATGTTCATCATTACCATGTGCCGACATCCTTGTGTGCAACATATCCGGCCATCAGGTATGGAGACTTGCTAGCCATTCTAAAAAAATTAATTCACACAAGGCTCTACCATACAAAAAACACGTAGTGGACCAGGAGGCCTTTTAAATTGTATCCCGAGCAAACACCCCCGCGAAAACAGAGGTGTACTGGTCGTTGCGGGCGAGATGACTCTGATCTTCTGAAGTGATGTGAACAAGGGACAAAATGAATTAATTTGGGGGATTCTTTTTTTTTTTTTTTTTTTAAGTGCCACCCAAAAATATTAACAAATAACCATGATGTGATATTGTATAAAATGAATGTAGTAGAAGTTCTATGCACAGACTGGTACAATGTAGCTACTATTTGACATCCACCATTGCTAATAAGAACAACCACACCACACACCACGCTAGCCATGAGGGTTAGTTAGCACCAGCGAAAATCATCAAACATGGCACTGAAAAATTTTATATGAATGCACATGCAAAGCCGACGCGCCACGACCACAGTACACCCACCCTGTAATCAGGGCTTTTCCGACCGCATACGCAGCGGCGGCGCGGCCGACAGACAACGAAGCCATAAATTTATTAAGAGAAGGCCGTACTCTATCGCAAAACAACACCGCAAACAACGTACGGCCTTTTATTCAACAACCAACGCCATTATCAGAAAACTAACGGACAGGTGGAGGAATTCAAAATGGAGGAATTAGGAATTAAACCAGGCATTAGCCCGCAGCGTATCGCAAAATAAGTCGCTTGCTTTGCGGAAACCGCCGCCCCCTAAAACTTTAGCAACTGCTCAGACGAATAAGGATTTAGGGAAGTTTAAGGAGAGTCTTGATCTGAGCAAGCTTACAAGCTACGTAAGGCATCAATATTCCCGTTAAAGGACCCCAAACCAGGGAGTATTTAATGAGACGTCTGACCTGATTGAGGGTCTAAACAAGTGGAGAGGCGATTGTTGTGGGTGCGTGTGAGTGGGGGGCCCTGACGTCACGGATCGGACTAATTTACAATATGTTGTGAGAAATATTAGAATTTGGACTGTCTGCATCTCCCTGAAACAGATGCATTTTGTTCTGCTATACATCGGATTGAAGGAAAGAAGTTGTATATGGAAGACTAGACCAAGTGCCCAAATGGAACCAAGTGAGATTGGACCAAGTGCGGAATTAGACAAAGTGAGATTGGACCAAGTGGGAAGTGGGACCAAAGTGAGATTGGACCAAGTGGGAATGGAACCAATGGAATGGGACCAAGTGGGATTGGACCAAGTGAGTGGGACAAGTGCGAATTGGACAAAGTGGGTTTGGACCAAGTAGGAATTGGACAAGTGGGATTGGACCAAGTGGGAACTGGACCAAGTGGGATTGGACAAGTGGGAATTGGACCAAGTGGGTTGGGGACAAGTGGGTATGGGACCAAGTAAGATGGACCAAGTGGGATTGAACCAAGTGGGATTGGGCCACATGGGATTGAAACCAAGGGGTTGGACCAAGTGGGAAATTGGGATGAACCAAGTAGGATTGGGACCTTATGAGAATTAAAACCCAGGATTTTTAATTGTACTCATTTTTGTGCAAATGAGCCAGGATGAGTGACTTTTTAATACGAAGCATCAAGGATGCTGTGGCTTAATCCAGAGGTGTGGTTGAGTGGTGCAATGAGGTGAAACAAAACCAATTAAAGCTGACAATTCCCATATCCTACCGTCACCTAACGGCATTTTTCCACTTCAAAAATCACGGTGCGGACCCCTTTTGGTTTTGGGGGGAAAGTGCCATAGTCTAACAGAAAAATAACGCTAACACCTTTTTTGCGGCTGATCGTCAGGTGTAGTCTTTTTCCGGGAAAAGGATGTTGGATATGAGGCCTAAGCCATGAAATTTGTTCATTGTTAAGGCAAAAACAAAAATATTTTTTTTTTTTTTAATTTTTTAGTTTTTGAAACATTGAATGTATAATCTGTTACTTTTTATTTTTAATTTGAAAAAAAATGAAAAAGGCTTCCCAGAATTGCTCAAATTGTGCTAAATGGAAAGTCAAGACAGTTGCAAATCATCCTTGATGTCCCACTTATAGTTGAAAAACAAAAATATTGATTTTGGATAAATTGGATATATTAAAAATTGAAAACATTATATCATCTGTTTTGGTCTTAAAATGCAAATTCCTAAGAATATAAGAAAAACAACAACAAAATACAGTCAAATGGCTCCAAATTTAAAGCATGTGCCAACTACTGGCAACAAACTTGAACCCCTGCTGACGCCACTATTCTCAACCACTGGCTCCACCAACCATCATCCTAAACCATTGGATCTGTATTCATCAATTACCTGACTACCCCACCCATCAACCATTAACTCCATCACACCATGGTATACTGACTTTGGATCTTGGCAACTCCACTGATTCAGTAATGCTTCAACCAGGGGCAGCAAACGCTACAAGACTAATATATAGGTTAAAAAACCTAATTTGCACAAGTTATGCCGTAAGGTAAGTGGTATATCAAGGGTTAAACAGTAAAATATAGAATGACATTGAGGATTAGGAAGGGCTTGTGTCTGCCAGGCCCGGGAGATTAGTAACAGAAAATTATTTACAGTACATCATTAACTGCTGTTTTCTCAAATTTATTAATTTGAAGAAAAAGGAATTTTCTTCCATTTGAATCTTCCCCAATTTTTCAATTTCCAGAAATTGTAGAAGTAAAAATATACATCCTAGGTTGACCTGATATATTAGGTCAGAATGGTCAGAGTTATTAAACCTTGATATATGTTATAAAGCTTAAATTGCATTTACATGGCATTCCCTTCCTGTCAGCCACCAACTCACCACCAAATCAAACCATTTAATAAAGGACAACTTTCACACCTGTCAACCAAGTATTATGCATGAGGCCTGTCAAACCAAAGTACTTACAAAAATTTTGTCAGTACAGGATCTCTTTAATTTTGGTTCTTTTTCAATCTTTGGCTCTTCTGGCTTTCTATACTAGATTCATTGATATGTGACCCCGTTCCATTTTTGCGGAGGTGAAAAAATTCCATGAGGCACAGGGACTTCTGGTAATCATGTTATTGTGAGGAATGTCAAGGCCTGAAATACACAATAGTGAGTTTCCATACATGAAGGAAATTGTATTTAGTGGACAGGTGAGTGGTTATTTGACGGAGTGTACTCCAAAAAAATGGTGTGGCACGTGCATTGAATTCTTTCATTTTCCCTCTCCGTCTGAATTGAATAGGTCCAAAACTCCAGGGGAAAAAGTATCAACGCGAATGCGACTCTTAATTAACCTGTACGGGGGGGGGGGGGGGGGGGGGGGGGGGCTGATTTGAGGACCCCAAAAATGGGGTCTCGAAACTAGGTTGTCAGAGAATTTAAGAAAATAAGCTTGCGATGCTCCTCATTCCCAGCTTACTTTTTGAGGGGTTTTTGAATAAATTTGGTAGCTAGAATTGTGGCTTGGACATGAAAGTAGGGTCTCTGGAAGGCGTCCTAAAAGGGGGTCACTGGAACTGAAAAGCGCCTGAAAATGAGGGATTTATAAGTGGTACATAACCATACTTCGTCCTAAGGTGGAACTCCCCCCCCCCAACATGTAATTTAATTGTTTGCGTGTCATACCCCATTTGAAATTTTAATTTTTTAGGTTTTTTCTTTTTTTAACATTTAATTTCAATCATCACACCAAAGCACCTGCACAATGCAAAATCACACACACACAAATGTTACACATACACAATAGTTCATAAAATAATAAAATTAAAAAACCGTTTTAAAAAAAAAACAATTTTTTAGTTGTCATACAAAGAAAACTTTCTAAATTAAGAGGTAACATACTCAGTGTGAACAAAATCATGTATTGCACTACATATACTTAGTGTAAAATTACTGGGCATTCCGATATGAAAGAACTGCAGAGTGTCAGGGGAACTTAGCCCCAAAACATAACATCCAGGCCTACACAATAAGCACATGTGGTGTATATCTAATTACTGACCTTGAGGTCCAAAAAATGTGTTCCCTGTTCTGGTAGAGACCTTACTAACAACGCATGCAAAGAGTCGCCAGGCAGCTACAGTGACCCAAGAGTATTGACTATGATTGTAGTCTAACAAGCATGTGTTACAAGTGTTACAAGTGAAACACTTTCTGTGCGTTTCCTTGATAGTTATGCCCTGTTCTTGCGTGTTACGGTATTTTTCCAAGGGGGGTGAGGTTTGGGCCCGCCTAACTAAAAGAATTTTTGTCAACTCCTCCATAAACTGTTTTGTTTTAATTACTGTGGAGTAATGGAAAATAAAAGTTTGATGGAAACATATTGATCGATCACTGCAGCACTCTTTATAGACTATTCGTTAAGCCAAACATTTTTTTTTTTTTTCATTTTGTTTATTTTTTTTTTTCTTTTTTGGTTGAGTTAAACGTTCGTAAACAGGGTCATTTGCACACAACACTCAAAACACGTGTATGGCTATAAATCATGTTTGGATTCCTAAGCACACAAACCAAATTTAAAAAGTTTCCTTTTAAACTTCTATGGATGAACTAAATTGCCATTTGTATGAAACTCCAAAATCAACCTTTGATGACAAATGGGGCGACACAAAAAAAAGCATATAGTTGTAAAACCTACGGAATACACATTTGCAATTATTGGTGCTGATTAAAGGTTTTCAATCACTAAAAGATCTTCATCTTGGCAACCTCTGACAGAAGATGTTGGGGATGAGAAAAAAATGTTAAGGTTTTGTAAATCTAAGTTTGTAAAAACTGGGACGACAAAAAATATAAAAATGATAAATTGGAAGGTTTTGATCCCTTTTTGTTTTAAAACATGCAACCAAACTAGAGTCATTACACGTATCAAAGATTGGCAAAGAAATTATTTTATGGATTAAACTTACTCTGTGTCATCAAATCGTGTTCGTACCTGCATCTTGAGGCGTTTGTTAATCAAAACTGACATGTTGCCCTTTCTTATTTGAGCTGAGATTTTCTATCTTTTTCCTTGCAGACTTTCTCATATTCTCTCGGATAGACTCTGAGTTGTTTCGCGTGCTTTTCTTGGAAACTAAGACGTGGGAGCGGGGTGTGGTGAATGACTCGAGAGTGTCTCGGTCTACTCCATTTTGAGCTTGTGTTCCCTATGTCCTGAAAAATAACATGAAATAAAAAAAATCTTATGTAACTTTTAAGTCGTATTCTTCTAATTTTGAAACTTTAAATTGTTTCAAAAGACGTAAGAATATAAGTAAGCATTGCGTGATACCAATACTCAATTCAAATATTAAACCTCATTCAGAAAAAAAATAATCACGGCCATTCTTTCCTAATTTTAAGAATCAAATAAAACTTAATTGCATAAATGTTCTCAATAAAGACAAAACTTGGCTGCATTTCAATGTTTCTCAATAAAAACAAAACTTTCAACAAAGTGGATTCTCGAACCACTAGTGTTGCATGTTCCACGATCCACCCTTCCTTCCCCACTTCCTTCATTCTATCTTAACTTGAACTCAGATGACCTTTGACCCTTTGCAGTGACCATAACCCTTCTCATATGAAGGTTCCTATGTTACATGTATTGCCCAAGTTTAGATGCAACTGAACTGAACTTTTCAAATTAGGCCAAAAATTTGAAAAAAAAAATCAAAAAATTTCTCCACCAATTTTTGGGGAAATTTAGCAAGTTTGTCACGTGACCATATTTTGTACCAAAATGCCCTTGCAATTCGCATCCAACTGCTTTCTGAGGGCATATAACTGTCACAATTGTGATCTATCCATCAAAAGCATAACAGGCCATACCGGTAGGCGTAGTTAAGTATTTTGAGTTATGAGGAGCCAAAAGTTCACCCAAAATAGAAATTCTGTCTGGCACAGGCATGATGGTGAGCTACCTAAAAAATCTTGAACATGTGACACAATCTTAAAAAATACGCAATTAACTTGATATCCCCTGGCAAGATGGGGAGTCTGGAACATGATCGCAAGATGATCTTGGTCCATGACCTTGACATTCATCCACACCGAAGGGAACCCTAATTGCACCTTAACCCCAAGTCTGGTGTAAAGCGGACCTAAACTTTCGAAGGAGGCATGACAAACGGAAAAAACCTAACCAAATTGGTACACATACATGCATGGACATGCACCACTATATTGCAAAAATTTATGTCATGACTATGACAATATTTAGAAATACAATCACTTACCTTAATGTATCTCCTTCCCAAAGTTTCACTAGCAGTTGTGTAAAAATTTTAATGGTGATTCATAGGCCTATGTGGTTTGATGGGTTGGTCATGCATTTATAATGGACAAGCTCTATTTTCCCATACCTAACATCGCAAGATCCTATTTTACAATACCCCATACAATCCAGGATGTGATACATGTCAACATGTGCAAACACAAAACATTTTTATTTTGGTGAGATTTGTGAGGACACAAACCACCCGTATCGCAGGGAGCTATAAATTGACAACACCCACAATTAATTATGAATCACACAACCCAGTGGTCACCAATATGAAGCTAACTTGCCTTACTGAACTTTGCAGTAATTTCTGTAGCAAAGATTTCCCTCCATATCATACAATCTGTTTAAAAGTAATTTGGATCTACTTGATTTGACACCTCCAAATGCAGACTCTTGGGCCGGATTATATGGATAATTGTCAGTTCTGGTTTTCATTAAGCCATTAAAGGTGTGTGTTCTATCATCTAGGGACCCCCCCCACTTTACCAGAAAGTAGTATCGATTGTGAGATCAGATCTAGTCCTGAATTGAGCCCTGAAAATCCATTTCATTCCCCAAAAAGATATAAACCAAAAAAACACCATTTTATAGTTAACCATCATATTAGCATAGGATTGGCATAGGGCTTTGCACTATGCATTGTTGCTTCTACTATCAAACCACAAGTTTGTTTCCAACAGTACTGTGGAGGTGTATGTGCAAAGTGCCGGCTCTCACCAGCGGAGCTCAATAGACCATAAATCGGAACAAGCACCTTTTAATATCTTTGATCAATTTTGGCCTCCTCAAAGAAAAGTGCAACATTTTCTTATTTAGTCATTGCCAATGCATAACATGATTCTATCTACATCATACAGCATTGCTTTCTTTTCAATTTCAGCTTAGCAATATACCTGCAGGTCATCTACCCCATCACAACCAGATGTATCAGCACTTCCAAAAAACTCATAGTCCATGACATCATAACAAACGATCCTCAACGGACCCGATTACACTTCATGTTATTTTACACTGAAAATAAGTGAACAAGTGCTTTTGGGTGTTTTTGCAGGATTTATTGTTGATGGGAGAAAAGTACTTCAGTGATCATGTCAAAGTCCAATGGATATTTGTGGTAAACCTAAGTGAAGCCCTGGTTAGTTTACCATTATGTTTTAATAGCTGAAACGAGAATGTACCAAATGAAGAGATTAACTTTTAGACATTATGTCTTCTTACATGCTTTT
Organism: Ophioderma brevispina; assembly: GCA_023653785.1. Lineage (NCBI taxonomy): Eukaryota > Metazoa > Echinodermata > Ophiuroidea > Amphilepidida > Ophiodermatidae > Ophioderma > Ophioderma brevispina. The sequence goes on along the minus strand of JAMKCH010004748.1, from coordinate 68,487 downwards.
CTGCTAATGGGGCATTCCACTATCAACCCTTTGTAAATGCACTATTGGTCTGGTCTTTTCTTTTGGCACACAAAAGCATAGGCACCAAATATTCCACTAGTCTTCCTAACTTCCATGACATCAATGTCATTCAACCATTCAATGTATTCGATATAATTCCTTGTAGTCATGGCCTTGGATAAATCCATCAAAGGCAGTTGGATGATTAGGGAGCGGCTTTGCAGTTATTGATGAACAGGCTGTTAGCCCAAATAATATGGCTCCCCAAAATTCATTGCTTTGTTTAATTTTAATTTACTCACCATATCAAAACAAAATTTTGAACACAGCCGGGTCAAATCTTTCTTTTGTCAATGCAATAAGTTCACTTTGTGGTAAAATACAAACTTTTAGGTGGGGTAATTTTCTGTTTTATTCTCGGATTGCATGCCTGAATGAGCATCAATGACTTTGTAGGAGTTAACGAAATCGGGACAGTTACATGACCCATAGGTATTGTTCGCCACATAATATCAATTGCAAGTTCTATATCATTTCTTCGTTGGGTACAGCGTAATCCCCTTTACTGGTTAAGTATATATCCTGTACTGATTGAGTACAACCTCTGATTGTTGTACAACCTCTGGATTGTTGTACGACCTATAATAAATTAATTACATAATTGTGTACATGGTATTTGATTCTTTCAAAATAATATAACAACCCCGGGGGGGGGGGGGGGGGGAGGGGGGGGGGGGGGAAGTGCTCAACTTGTTTGGGTGGGGTGGGCAGCACAAAGCACCAAACTATGGGGGGGGGGCTTGCTTGAGAACTGAATTTGGAGCAAAGTCGGTCTTCGGAAAACTATTTTTTGCCAATTTTGTGGACATGGAAACTAAAATTAGGGCCAATAGAATTGTGAAGCTGAAGGAATGGCAAAATTTCCACTATTTTAGCATGGAGTGAAATTGTGCGTTGTGGTTGAAGTAAAGGCTTAGAACTGAACCGTTTGAAACAGGGTTCTCAGACCTGCAGAGAGACTGAATGGGGGTCTTAACTGCAATACATTTTATCGCCATTTTGGGTCACATCATAATGTACATTAATGTGATTTTGATGGTGATAATGTGTGAAAATAGGAGGTCCAAATCCTTCATTTACTAGACCAATGAACACATATAAAAAGAGATTGCAAACGGAAAAAAGAGGGACGAAGTAAAAACAAAGCTCTTATTTCCCTTTTTGTCAACATTTTTACTTACTGGCAAGTGTGTTATGTACATTCAATTGGACTCAGTCATATTAGCTTTAACATTTTGTATTTGACTGATTCATCATGGACAAATTTATGATTATCTATGAAAATGAGGAATTAAACAGGTGGGTATGTTATCCATAACATAAATGCAATTAACCCGCAAACCAATGATTGGTGAAGACATCAAATGTAGCTCTTTTCATGAAACTTGGAACAGCATTTAAAGTCTTTTTGTGGTTTAAAAAATAATAAAATAGTTGAGTATCAACTGAAAGTACCTCCCCCCAGGACTAACCAAACAACTTTTTTTTTTTTTAATTTTTTAGGTTTTTTCTTTTTTTAAAAAACACATTTGAGATGTTAACAAAATAAATTTCCCGGCACTGTTGCGATACTCAGGAAGGATGGCATCCAAACTGGCCGCAAAATAGGCAAAATTAGAGAAAATTGGGGATTATTTAATATCAAAACATGTATTAAATTAGTAAAATAATACATGCTGGTCAGTGGCAGTAATTTGCTAGTATTTCAAGTTTTTACCATATCAACAATCCAAGATGGACCCAAGATGCACCCCAAAATAAAGAAAATGGCGGTATTTAATTCTCAACCATAAATTGGTAAAATTTAATTTAGATAATAGTTGATTGGTAATTGGCATTTATTTTTCTAGTATCCAAAAATGGCACCCAAATAGGTGAAATGGCAGAAAAAATGATATGCATCATATCAAAGTGTAGTAAATTGGTAAAAATTGACGAATTTACTCCTACTCAGAATCCTCGGCTGGAAATCAAGTAAAGTTTGACGGTTTGATGGAGCCTTTCAGATTTGTTTATAGACTATGTAAATCCCAGTTGGACATTGCCAGCACCCATAGTTTCTGGGAGAGGTCACAGAATTCAGTACAGGAAGGGTAACGTACCAGCATATATCCAGGAATGACACAGTGTGCAGAGATGATCCATGGCCAAAAGCCAGAACCGTCACAGTCATGGTTCCAGTTCGGGGGAACGCCATGCGGGGATTGGTCAAATAATAGGTTATGCATTTCAACCAGTGGCTATGATTAGATGGGGACTGAGGGTTGGTGTCCCGGTCTGTGCTGCTTTGTGGCTCCTATGTGCCAGCTGTTTTCCTCAGATGGACAGTCTGCAGCGCTGTGGTATCCAACCACGAGGTTTTAATCCATGACAGAACCTAGGCTGTATAGTAGATTCTAGCCAAGGTGTTTGAGGAGGGTGCTCTTTTTAAGACTGCCAGCCTTTTGAACCACTGCCATTGACACACTATCCACCATGGCTTCAGATATGGTATGGGCAGTTTCTTCGAGTCTGGCCCGTTCGAGCTCTGGCCCTCTCTCCCATAAAAAGAATGTTTAATGGAGAGGCATCCGGTGAGGTGGTTGGTTCCACAATTGGTCAACCCTGGTGTTTTCCCACCAACTCGCCTCAGAGGACTTTGAACAGTGTCGAGGTTCAAGCCCTACTATTGAAGAGCCCCACCTCTGTTTATTAACAAAAGACCGGTTTACATCTTGTCCAGGTGGGGTTTTTTAGGCAAAAAATCAAACCTTATCTTTTTCCCCTCAAACCAGTTTTTCCTCCTTTCCTTCCTCCATGTCCGATCAAGGTCAGGTGCAACTCTAATTCTCATGGTGTCCAGTAAGCTAATGCTCTTAAATTATACCTCAACTTCGAGAAAATCGGGGCAACATTAAGCAGTTCATCATAATGTCGTCGCCAGATAAGACCTTTAGACCTTTTGTACATGGCACCGTTAGCCGCTGGGATCAAATAATTCATCCAAATGCCTGTGGACACAAAATGTCAAATGATCGGATGAGGGTTTTCCCTTGTCTTCATGGTACCTGTTCCCGCCACTTCTATTGGGCACTCTCTTCTGGAGCTCTCTTGTCCTAACATCTGGATTCTGGCCAGTTGATCGACTCCCACGATGTTCCAAATGGTGTATCCGAAAATGTATTGGAAAGGTTGGGCAGATGCCTATTGGCAGCCCTCTCAGCAGGTTAAGTGAACTGGACACAGTAGGGTGCTTAGAAGCAATCTTTTTCTTTGTATTCTACTTGTTAATGTAGCCCTTTAAAAGGGCAGACCTGTGGTTTTCTTCTTCCGTCTCCACATTCATTAGTTATGCTTGTAGGGGTTCAGAATTTATTGCACTGAGTAAGCTGAATCTGGGCCGCGTGTAATCCATGATAGGATGCTCCTACATGGCCCATTTTTGGTTTTTTTGTTTTTGTTTTTTGAAGGCTGGGGTGGATTGGAAACAGTCAAGGGTTTCACCACTCGTAGTCACCACTGGCTGCGATGTACATGTCCATTTGTGACTCTCTGTACACGGAACCAACAGCTTACTTCCCCGCTCCCATCCGAAGACAGGATGCTTTCATGATTCATTTGCCCAATTCCTAAGTGAACCATGAGCAGTATTGATCAACAGTTGGTATTTCAGAATTATTATCCGAATAATCCCATCAAGCGACCCCACCGTATTCCGAACCCGGAATTTTTGGTAATCTGCGCTACCGACAAGTAACCCTAACCGCTAGCACGCTATCCATAGGGCAGGTGGTTAGCTAGGTTTTTAGGTACCTTTCTGGCTTAGATCCACCCCGAGCCTTTAGTGGCATTCTAGTGTAGAATCACAAGCCGCGGGAAGGAGGTAAAGTAGGTGTATATTTTATAATTACCAGATGGCTACTGAGCATGTTGTGGTCCAGTGGATAAAGCACATGACTCATGATAATTAGGTTGTGATTTCGAGCCCCGCCGTGGCCAACGTGTTGGGGGGGGTAGTCCCTGGGCAAGACACTTTAATCTCACTGCACTTCTTCCCCAGGTTTAAATGGGGAGCTGTTACGGGTAGTCATACTGTGCGCCATTATTAAATTGGCTGCCGAATTTTCAATGTGTAAAATGTGACATATCCTAGTAACAGCGGAATAAATGTAAAAGCCTTGCAGATTTTGTGTACAGCACTATATAAATACTTTTATTTATTTTGAAGTCATGTTATATACAATTTTTCTTCAATTTTACCTATCTTTGCAAGCGCTTTTTGGGTGTCCTCTTGACTTTTAATATTATGGCCAAAAGTATTCAAATACTAGAAATTAAATGCCAAATGACCAAGCACCTTGGTCATTTTTAATTTTAACCATTTATTACTGTTTGATAGTAATACCCATTTTCTCTAATTAGCCTATTTTGGGTGCCATAATGGCAAAAAACCATATACTAGAATTTAAAATGCCATGACCAGGCAACTATATCTAAATATTAATGTTAACACTTTATTACATGTTTTGTCCAAGTTTGGCGGCCATTTTGGACACCAATTTGTGGATTTAGATGATGGCAAACCTTGAAATACTGAATTGCCAATGACCAGCACTATATACATTAAATTTTTAATTGTATGAATTTATTACATTCTTTGATTTAAATACCCGCAATTTTCTTTACTTTTTAACCAATTTTTGCGGCCATTGTGGGGCGCCATCCTGATATTGCGAGTGTGCCGGGAAATTTATATTTTTGTAGAAATGGGTTAATTTTGTTTTCAAAAAGTTACAATTGTCCTGAATCTTAAAGGAAAGATTGTTCTGATTGCTTGTTCGAGCGCCTCTGGTACCCCGAATTTACCCTGAAGTAGTATAAAATTTGGTATCAGATGAAATGGCCGATTTTCCCCGGGGAGGGGGCAGGGGTAGGTATCGACCCAAATTGGATTACAGGTGTGCGCGCCGGGTAAAAAAATCGACCCATGTTTAATAGTGACCAAAGGGACCCATGGATAATCGGCGGCACATATAGTACCTACTCTTTTCCACTGATTACCCCCCCGCCCCCCCCCCCGTGTATTTTCCTCATTATCATCCTAAATGCAGCTTCCAAATCCACTTCTTTGCAAAGATATAAACAAAAAACTGCCAGTTTTGGTGGTTCCCTCAATATTATCACAGTAGGAATAGGCTTTGCCTGTTTGTCGCTTCTTTACAAACCACAAGTTTGTTTCCCAGATACTTGGTGGTGAATGTATGCAGGTGCCAGACTCTCATTGCAAGTAGAGAACACGATACACAAAAATCTGAACACCCACCTTTAATTGGGTTGAAATTTCCCGAGCGTTTTTAGGCCCATGAAGCAATTTGCAGAGTTATTTTTACTTTTCTTTTTCTTGGTTGATGAGGTGACATTCATTTTTCATTAGTGCAAAATGGATAAAGCAACTGAAGAATTTTCATGAAAGTATGGCCACGGAAACGAAGGTATAGTTTTGCTCAATTACAACATGGTTTTACATTTACAACAAAAAATATATCTTTCCATTGTTAAACCTTAAGATATGACGGTATTTTGGAGAAAATGATTATTTTGCAATCTTTAAATTTTGACGCAGGTATTTCTAGTCTAAAAAAGCGATGCGGGTGGTTAACGATCAGGGCCGTCGCTAGACATTTTGTCAGGGGGGGTGTAACCTGAAAAAGTTATTGCCGCGTACGAGTCCCTGGAGCGCAGTGAGCGTATAAAACAATGAAATCTAATGGCAGGCGTTTTGGGGCCCTTTTTAAGGGGCCAGTATACCTCACAAGTAGATGCCCTTTGAGACCATTCTTGTTGATCATTCGAAACCATGTGAACCCGCAAGTTCCTTGAACAAGGGCGCAAACCGAAAGCCCTGAACGGGTGTAGTCCAGTTGCCTGTGGGGGGTTAGAGGCAGAGCCACGGGGTCCCGGGGCTGAGCCCCTGAGCTTTGGATTGATCATATTCAGAACCCCCCCCCCCCTTCAAGATGGCCACTGTTTTTTTTGAGGAGTAAAGAGTACTCACTTTCAAAGAAAGACTGGTTTCCTAACTTTGTTCACTGAACGGCAGTATAGGTCTAAGCTTGACTAAGCTTCTACTGCCGAGGGGAACTGTACACATAGCGAGCACCCATCTCTTTAACGGGTGGGTGTAGGAGCAGGGGTCCTGCCGGGGCTCAGGGGGGCAAAGCCCTCGGAAGCTCTTGGATTTGAGTATTTCAGAACCTTCAAGATTGCCACTTTTGAGGTGTAATTAAGGTGGGGCATCAATAGGGAATTATTTATTTTCAATGTCGTGCATGGCAAAAAGGTGTTCCACTTGGCCCAATATGAACAAATATACCCTTTAAAAAAATTTTAATGGGGGTCTTCGTATCCCACCACCACCCCTTTGTCCTATACAGCTAAAATCAGCAATTTTGGATATTTGCACTTTTATCACATGAGACATATCGCATTTTATGACATGGCCCTATTCCATGGTATATCATTTTACAAACCTAAAATTAGCATTTCAAATTGATACATTTTACTCATTTTAAAGACAAAAAAGCATGTTTGTGGCCCCCTTCTTAGCCAACTGGCCCGGTTTGAACTAAATTTCCTATAGATCGACAGGTTGTTTTCTTTCCTACTTTTAATCTAACAAAGTTTACACGTGGGACATAGAAAAGTGGTAAGACTGAAAATTCCAAAATATAAGAGAGGAAACAACCTGCCCCAGTAAACACCCATTTCCACCCCCTACCTCAACCTGTGAGTACCTGTACCTTGATCGGTTGTCAAGTTTCAAGACCACGATATTTTCGCCAATTTGGATTATATCTAATACGTTTATTCTTTGTTGGGGCATGAACTGTTATCATGAGGTGATCTCTGGTGGAAATCGTTTACCTCCCCCATCCAACCCACCCTTACCTGGCAATCACATTCGGATAACTATATATCATCCAATATTATTAATGACATTTCATTACATAAAGCAAATGTGTCCTTTTGTAAGAAATAATTCATAAATCATATGGCCACTTGTACAAAGCATAGTTCTACTCTATCCCTAAAGGCGTTTTCTCTTGCCATTTAAATTTATTTTACTGTTCACTCTATTTCATGCATATTTTGCATTTTTTCTTTGCTTTTTTATTTAAACTTGTAGATAATGTATATGTACTTTGTAATACTGTAATTTTAATTCTCATGTAAATCAGGGCCAACTTGAAAAGCATTGGTACACTGAATGTTGTTTACCCGTGAAAAAAACGCAAATAATAATAAATAACGTTTCTAAGCCTCTCTGCTCGGGGGTTGTGGTGTGGGGTGGGATGGTGTTTGTTTTTTGTTTTGTTTTCTGGAAATACTCCTTTCGGTGGTGATACTTAATTGTTCAGCTAATGACAAAACAAAAGCCCTGCATTAAAATTTTAGGCAATTAAATTAGGTAAGCAAACTACTATTTTATGGATTTGTAAAAACAAAGACAAGTTCCTATACACAAACGCTAAGCAGTAAAATTGTGTCCGCTTTGGTAATATTACTTGAATTTCCTATCTTAAAATCCCTTGTAATTAACAAGAACAAGATGGCACAATAAAGAACCAGTGGAGGTGGTATGCATGGAGGATACGGTGGCCTGGGAAGATAGCATCACAGGTTTTTATTTGGATGGCAAGAAAGAAACACTCTCACTACAAAGAAATAAAGGCAACTTTATCCTAGGAGTAGTATGTTTGCATATAGGTGAGTCAGGTGGAACATACTTGACCCATTTTACTCCTTCAGGTCATGGTGTACATGTAGCCAAAGCTGTCTACAATTCCTCACGAATCAGCAAGTTGGATCCCCCAATTTCTTGGTGCCGATGGAACAAATGTGAATTTTGGCTACAAAGCAGGTGCTATTCGCTACTTAGAAGTATTTCTGAAAACCTCTCCATAGGCAAATTTGTCTTTTGTATGGCAGTGAGTTGCTATCTAGGGCCTTAATTCTCATTATTATGGCCTACAACTGACCATTTCATACAGTGGAACATTGGCAGCTAATCAAAGAAAATCTCTCTTCCAGAAAACCTTTTTACCATTCCAAGACCTGACTTCCCCATCCCCCTGAAGCTTACAGGATCTAAGTTGGGATCCAAAAATCTTGTATGAATTCTGACGGCAGTGATCCTAGAAACTGTCATATGATTGGTGTATGACATGAAGGTCTTAACACTCCGTTGTTGATCAACAAGCTGCGAGAATCCTAGTTTGTATGCCAAACACAGAACATCCCCGAACTTAAAAATTGGGTCAAATTATATTTATGTGGTTTGTTATCAATGTTCCCCTGTATCACTGAGCACCTAAGAACTTATGCCAGATGTTGAGGCTTCTCAAACATAATGATCCTAGTCGCCATACTAGGATCCATTTGCCATTTATTTCTTTTGTAGTGGAGTGTTGTCGTCTGCCATCCAAATATAACTCCGTGATGCAGGTATGTGATAAACCTGTGATGCAGATCTTTCCATGCTACTGTACCTCCCTGCAAACCATCCTCCACCTGGTTCTTTATTGTGACACCTTGTTCTTGTTAATCCGACCTATGCTAAAGGCGTAGTAAGAGAAAGGGAAACACGTACACACAAGCAAAATACGTGCTCTTCTCTGCGTAACTTTATTGGGATACATGGAATTATTTTCATTACAAAATACACATTTGCTTCAGTTTTAAAAACAAGTCATTAATTGAGCGAATTATAAATCGATATTCGTGTGTGAGGCGGACAATGTAATTACACAGTAACGTATCTGTTGGGGGTTGGGTGGGTTTATGGGTAGGTGAACAATATTCCCCAGAGACCACACCATAGCTACAGACATGCCCCACCTAGAACTCATGGAGCAAGAAATAAAAAGTCGCTAAGTAAATTTAATCCAAATTTGGGGTTATATATGGCTTGAAACTTGAATTACAACCAGATACCACAGTTTGGGGTAGGGGGTAGGGTTGGGGGTTGCTTGGGGGAAAGGGTTTTTTTTTTTAATTTTCGGTTTTTTTGTTTTTTTTAATTTTCCATAACTTTTTCTATTGTCTTACTTTAACTTTGGTAATGAAAAGTAGGTTCTTATTACAGGCACATATCTATCTGAGCTTTTAATGTTCCAATGGGCAATAAGGGGTCCCAACTCATTTATTTTGTTGAAAAAAATAGAAATATAAAGTTTAAATGATCAATTTAGGTTTATAAAATGAATTATACATGGAATAGGGAACCATGTTCCATCAAATGATCATATCTTCCATTGTGACAAAAAAGTGAAAAATTGGCAAACAATTGGCTTTTTTAAGCCTATATAGGACAAATGGGTGGTGGTGGGATACGAAGACCCCCTTAAAATTTTTTTAAGGGTAATATTTGTCTATTGGGCCAGTGGAAGACCTTTTGACCATTGCCGAATTTGAAACTAAATACTTTCCCCTATTTTATTGCCCCACCCTAAGTGTAATAGTATGCGTGTGTTCAAAGAAAAGAACTGGTGTTCTAATCGTTGTTTCACTGAACGGGCATATATAGGTCTAATCTTGACTTAGCCTTTACTTGCCGAGTGGGAATCGTACATAGCGAGCGCCAATGTCTTTAACGGGTGGGTGTAGGAGCAGTGCCCCCTGCTGGGGCCAGGGGGCGAAGCCCCCGGTAAACCTCTTGGGATTTGACTATCAGAACCTTCAGATTGACACTTTTGAGGGGTAAATAGTAATCCAAATTCAAGAGAAAAGACGGTTTTCTAACTTTGCTTCACTGAGAATGGAAGATTGTACTACTGAGGGGAACTACACAGAGCGAACCACCAGCCAATGTCTTTAACGGGTGGGTGCAGGAGCAGAAGCACTGCCGGGGTCCCGGGCAGAGCCCCCTGAGCTCTTGGATTTTATCTATTAAGAAGGGTATTTTTGAAGGTTAAAGTAGAGTAAATTAATTCAAATGGAAAAATGGGCACAGCAAAAAGACCTTCTCATATGATGGTGCTGGGCTAGGAACCATGCATCCCTATCAATTTTTTTCTTGACCCCTTCACAATCAGCTCGCCGACTGAAAATTCCCTAACAACACGGCTAGACAAAACTAAGGGGGAAATGCCCATGGCTACCCTCCCTTTTGCCCATGGCTCTGCCATGCTCGTGGTTTCTTAAATTTATTTTACTCCATTTGGATCACAAGTACTGTTGGCACATTAACAGTTCTTGATGAACTGTGATTAAACTTGAAACAAAACCAGTTGCTTGATGTGAATCCATTTTTAAATATTTGTGATATTTGTATGTTATGCTCAGTCTGGAGGTTCAATGCTTCTGGTGCCATTCTCTTTTTGTTTGTTCTTTTCTCCCCTTTTCTCTCTTTTCTCTTCCTCTTTTCTCCGTCCCCCCCTTCTTTCTCTCTTCCCCTCTCTTTCTTTCTTCTCCTTCTTTTTGAGGAGCTCTGGGGGGGTGTTCCACCCCCCCAACCCCCCACATGGCGACGGGCCTGTAAATAAACTCAAACGACTTTTGCTCACACGCCTAAATCAAATATCCTTTAGGTGGCCAAAAGATTTCAACAGATGAGAAAATAGCTTTTTTTCAATCTCAAAATTTTGACGCACTCAGTAAAATCCGGGCTTCTGTGGGAATAGGCTATAGCATCAACAATGGGCCTTTAAAGCCACTATCCTTGATTCACGTCAAAAGTCAAAATATTTAAAATTTACAGGAATAGCTTTTAAAAAATGAGATAATTCATAATAATTCCCATTTATTTTTGCAATGACAAAGTTCAGAGATGAGAAAAAAGAAGTGCTCAAAGATTAATTCCATCAGTGTATGTCTTTACTAAGTGTCCGTTCGGACAGTAATGACTGAATATCCCCTTTTGTCCGTATTAGGTTGCTTTCAGCGTAGCACTTTAGTTAGATCCTGTACTTGTTACAGACATGGAAAAATCAGATTTTTGAGATGATTTTTTTACTGCTGATTTAGCAAATCATGCTAGTGCCTTTAATAAACAAACGCCATAGTTGAATGCCATGGCATGCACTCAGTTTGACAGTCTTTGTGACTTTTTGTGGTTTTAATTCAATGAATTCATGGAATAATAGACCACATTTATTAAAGTTACGTCAAACTAAACTTAAAGTTTGGTCTACAATTACCTGTATTCCTTAACAACCTCTTATACCTGCTTGTCAGAAATGTAATACCTTTCCCTATTAAGTTTCAAAAATGCATTTCCACATATTTTTTCGATTCTCTCGCTTAATCGCTGCTATCCCAAAGAGATTAGAGAAATTAAGCAGCGTAATGCGAGAACAATCAAAAAATGTGTAATGCATTTTTTAAACTTATAAATCAGAGATAAGTGTGTACAATTCCATATAAATGCTTTAATGTAGAAACAAACCACCAAATAGTGAAAAAAATGAAGTATTTGAGGAAATTTGTCATACCGTCTCCCGCAAATACAACGACGGCATCTCAAAATCTGCACTAAACAGCTGATTGTGGTTTACACCAGTACATAATAAATAAAGATCAATGATGTTTGGGTTTGAGGTCAAACTGTATTGATCATGGTGCACAATATCACGCTGAAAATCTGCGATATTCACCGGGAAAGGTTTTTTTGATCTCAAGTCGGAATTTTGATATGCACATATAGAAATCCAGAATCAGATAAAAAGTACTGCCTTGTCTTAAAGGCACTATCAGTGATTTGCTAAATCATAAAATCGAAAAAATCTTCAAAAATCAGATTTTTGCATGTCTGTAACAAGTACGGGTGCCCTAACATACCCTGCAAATGATAAGACCAGAAGCAACCTAATAAGCACAGAATCCGATATTTAAGCCATTACTGTCCGAACGGACACTTACTACAACACGTAATTCAATGAGAGTCAAATCTTTGAAGACTGCCGTTTTCTTCCTTTTCTGGCAATTCTTCAGTTGGAAAAAATAACTTATGAGAATTATACAGACTTAACCTTCGATTTTAAGCTATTACTGCAAATTTGAAATATTTTGACTCTTTCGGGTGAATCACTGATAGTGTCTTTAATTACACGGATTTCAAGCTAACCACTTGCAGGTTATGTTCGCATATCCATGCCAGTGACAAAAAATAAAAATATGAATTTTGATGGTTTTTCGATATTTCAGATTAGCAAATCCCTGCTAATCCCTTTAAAGGTGCAACGAGAGATTTCAAATAACAGGTGTCCGGCGACATTTATTCAGCAGACCACAGGAATGAGGTTTAACACAAAAAACAAACCTCGGTCAATACGTGTACAAAACCCCGCACTAATGTCTTGGTACTTTGATTGGTGTTGCAATCCTCTAACAAATCCCTGTACAAACTTTGTACAAACCCGGTCGGTGCACCCAGGCACAAAAAATCAGCCAAATCCGCTAAGAGTGTAATAAGTCCCGGTCAATCCCCGGGAACCCAGGGGCCGGGACATCAATTGACAAGTGCATTAGTAGTCAGTCAGTCAGCTTAGCAATTATACAAACTTACCGGCTGCACTCACAAAGTCTGCCCTATGCTTACGCAGATACTAGTAAAATGAATTAGCACGCGAACAGGTGTTTGGATGAGGGGAAACCACTCCTTGACTTGCGCCTGAGGTCTTCCTTGCTTAGTGGTATCGGTATGGGAAGTTGGTTTGAAATACTACAGTTCATTTCTTTATAATTTTCTTTCAAGAAATACACATTATGCAGTACTCTACATTAGTTCTTCATACGTCTCTCCTGTAAATAATCTTGGAGAAGTTTGTTGACTTTTTAACAATCAGTGTTGCCGTTTCAATGAAAACTAAATTCCTCAGGATAATTGGTAAAATTCCCGAAATTCCTACAGTAGGGTGGGGCTAGGCCATGCCCACAGAACAGCAACAGCAAATTCAAAATCGCATCAACTTACCGGGTGCTAGTCTGTTTTCAAAGACTTACGGTATGAGTGCGCTCTTACGCATATCGAAACGGTTCACAACACAGACTTGACTAAAGGATATGCCTGGTCAGGATATATTTAAATCTAAATGACCACTTATTGGAAGTTTACACTATTTTGCAGCGGGGTTAATCCGACTAACCCCGACGGATTTGAAGCCAATTACATTTTTCTTAATTTATTCATGCATTATTACTACAGTCTTTGAACAAGGGGGGTTTAAAGATGATTTTTAATTCAATGGGACCGAGGCCTGCCGTAGACAAATAACGTAAGAATCCCTAGATTACCGTTTAGAAATCCCTCAACTCCCAAATGAGCAGAATTCCATGTCCGACCCCCTGCTACGTAAAATTTCACAAGAAATCGCTAACAAGTGGGGGCGTAAGTATGATTGTGTTGTGTACTGGTACAGGTGGTAGCGGCCAAGATACACAGATTTAGACGTTGTCATTATACTCGATTCATCTGATATGTGACCCCGTACCATTCTTGCGGAGGTGAAAATTCAAGGAGGCGCAGGGACTTATGTTAATCATGTTATTGTGCGGAATGTTAAGCCTAAAAATACACTATTTGTGCGTTTCCATACATGAATGAAATTGGATTTAGTGGACAGGTGAGTGGATTATATGACCGGAGTGTCATCCAAGATAATCCGGCGTTTTGCCACGTGCATTTGACATTCTTTTTCATTTTTCCCTATCCGACTTAATTGAATTAGGTCCAAAACCAGGGGAAGCACGTTCAACGGCGAATTCGACTATAATAAAATTCAACATTCAATTCTTGTGTGTCACAAATTTGAAGAAGCCCTGAAACCCTTCTTGCTTTTTTTTATTGCGGAGAGTGTATCCATTTGGGAGGGCCCTTCAAAAACTTGATAAATTCTAAGTTTTCACTCTGATATGAATTAATTATTTTGATTAATTGTTTAGTTCAATGACCCGTTTTGACATTTTTTATTTTTATATTGCACACTTTATCTTTACAAATGTAAATGTCAAAACTTGACTCCAAAATCCCATACTTTTAGGATCATTTCTTTTTAAGCGTGATTTGGAGTACTTATGAAAGTGCCAAAAAAGGGAAGGTCAAACTGTCCCAACATTAAAAAATACGTTATCGAACTTTAGACCATGCAGTTTCGGCTGTACACTGCAAAAAAAGAAAGGTGTTTAGAAACGTGGTGCAATTTAGTGTTTAGGAATTAAACATGTTAAATCTTAAAAAAAAACACTTGCCGTCAAATGTCTAAACACTTAATGCCAAATGCCTACATATGTTTAGATTTCCCTGTTTAGATCTCCGGTGTTTCGATATTCAACAGATAGGTCAAAATGTTAGAAACGTGGTGCAAATAGTGTTTAGAAAAAATGGTTAAGATCAATCACTGTTTTTGCAGTGTATAATGTTTCTGCCAGTATTCAATCCAATACTATAGAAAACGGCAACAAAAAGTGAAAACAATGGCTTTCTATCATCTGGGCCCTAAAGTAATCACAACTCTGTCCCCGATGATTTTAACCTTGTAACCACGAACCGAAGAACTAACCCAGCTTCTCAATTAAATTTTTCGAATGGACCAAAGAAATGAAAAGCTAAAAACCAGTTAAATGTAAACCTCTATCAATTGTGAGTGGGCACGGTCCAGTGATATTGTCTTTCAACTTGGCGGAAAACAGTGTTAATTCATCAATGATGGTTCCGTAAAAATGTGGGGACCTCATCTGTATTTTCTGGTAGGCAAGAAGATCAGTGTTTGATCAGTCAAGGCCTTGTCAGGGACCGTTTTGCACTCGACTGGAACGCGTGATTAACTTAAAACGATAGGGTTCAAAATATCAAGCCTTTTACGCTGTCACTTTTATTTAAACAGTCGTGGTTTGGGGGGTATTTTCCTTATCAAGATGTTTTGTTGTATTCACGATTAACCAAATGGCTTATGCCTATTAAAATGTGACCATATTATTGTAACTTTAAGCCCAACGGGGTTATTTTTCACCACAATTTGGCTGTATTTTTTTTACCCATCAGTGGGGTAAAAAATTGGACCATTTCTAGTTCCACCACAGCTAGTGTCAAATTAAAGTGACAACGTCAGTAAAAAAGCTTAAAAAGGTGGATTTTTTGACCCCATCGTTTAGTGTGCAATTTTCTTGAAATCGTGTGCAATGAGGTTGCCCCTAATTTTGTGATGTGTTAATTTCTTTAATCCAAAAAGGTAAGGTAACGTTCCAAGGGTTAAAAATGGATTAGAAAGAAATAATATTATTCATGTTCAACAAAGGTGATGTTAAGCCAAAAGTGGGTTACCGCCCTGTTATGACTGTCTTATGTCAGTTCATGGAGAAGTTGGCGTCTTTTCGTATCATGAATTTTGCCGATGAGCACAATATTTTGCCTCTAATAACCAAATTTTGTTTTCGTAGTAGTAAAAATTCTGAGAAAAAATGATGATTCACATTCTTTGAAAATCCCGTGATGGGAAAATATAATCTTGTGGGTGGTATTTTCTTGGATTTCAGCATCTTCATTTGATAAAGTGGATCACAACATGTTACTTTCAAAACTTCGTTCTATGGATATTCGCGGAGATCTTCTTCAAGGATTCAAAACTTTCTCTTCATGCGAAAGCCAACGGATGTGTTCAAGGGGGTTGGGGGGGGGAAAAGTTTTTTTCAGAGTGGTGTTTGTAATGCTGGTGTCCTAAGGCGCTGTTCTTGGTCTCATTTTCTTCTTTTTTTTTTTCTGTTGTAAGTGTTTGAATGATGTTGTTTCTCTCCACTCCTCCAGTTTGCAGATTATTACACATACTTCGACCTATTAGTCCTATTTTAGTGAAAGGGATCATGCATATTAACGGGGGGGGGGGGGGGGGACTCACATATGAAATGGATATGAAATGGTGTAAGGCTCGCGCTCCAAAACCCAGGGGCATTCGTGACAGAGGACTCTGAAAAAATATGGGTCTTGGGGTGAGAGAGAGACAGCCAAATTACCCCAAAAACAGGGTTTTTTTCGAAATTACAAATCTGTAAAAATTTCCCCAAAATGGCGGAGTCTTTGGGGGTGTGGCAAGTGGTACATTTTAAAAAAAATGGTTGGGGGTGAAGTTTCAAACTATGGGTTCTTGGGTGACAAATATGCTGAAAAACGGGGATTATTCCAGCTTACAGACACCTCAATTCCAAGATGGAGTGCCGCCCCCGGCCCTCCCGGGGGATCTTCTTTCAAAATGATTGAAAAAAGTTACGTTTCAATTGACCATTCTTAAAACTAATCTCTCAATCCTTCTAAATGTTCTGTTATGTATGGACTAAATTCCTGCTACATCAACTGGTAAACTTTACTTCATGGCGGTGGATTCAGGAAGGATCTTCTTTTGATGTTTCATATGAATTTCTAGCAGGAGTTTGGCTTTCTCCAGGTGAACTTCCCCCTTCATCTTGCGCCACCAGTATTTATTGGCAGAAGTTAGAGAAGCATTGAAATGTCGCGGAAAGTTACACGCACTTTTGATCTGCACCTCAATCTCCAAAGCGATGTAGTCGGCTATTGTTTTTTTTTTTAATAGCAGACTTCTTGAGTTGGACCCCCCCCAAAAAAAAAGACAGGCGTAAAATTAACAAAAAATAACCCCCCCCCCATAAAGTAATTCAAAGGACAGGACAAAATCCAAGGTAAATTAAAAAAAACAGCTACAACATTCTTGTTTATTTTGTTTGTTTTGTTGGCCTCGCATTTTGCTTTTGTTTTGTCCTTATGTTTTGATAGTTTTGATGGCCTCGCATGTTGCTTTCAGTGTTTTTCACATCTGGTCCATATAGAATTACGACGGATAATGCAAGCTAATGCACGACCACTTTGTAAAGGGGGATGGCTCTTGGCGATTTTTGCATGGGCGAGTTGTACTTTGTCGAGTTGAACAGCGATTTGAAGAGCGAGTTGTGGAGCGAGTGGTAGAGCGATTGGAATTATTGTTGTTAATGTAATTTTTTTTTTTTTTAATTTTGCATTTTTTTGTGATTATTGTTGTTGCTGTAACCTAATATTTGTGAATTGTGGGGCGAGTTGTATAGCGATTTGTGGATGAGTTGCAGATCGTTTTGAGGCGAGTTTGTGATTGTTTGTTGTTGCGTAACTAATGTGAGCGAGATGTAGGGCGAGTTGTTCAATGAAAAAGATGTATTTATATGTAATATATTAATTTGTAATAAGTATTATTTCTTTTTTATCTTCAAGCTTCACTAAGGCTTTTGATTGCCACCATGTTTTTAATACACAAATTATCTCACAAAATTAAAACTTAAGGGAATGGGGGTCCATTGGACGCCAACCATTTTGTTTTTTTGCGACCATGTTTTAACGCTTACATAATTTTTCAGCAAAAGTGTATGTTATTGCCTAATTATCAGTTTGACATCTTTTGGTGGAAAGATGCAGCAAGGTAAATGCATTTCTTTTCTCCTATAGTATTATTAGCCAAATTTGATGGAAAAGTCTTTGGGAAAGGTGGTTTCCCACATTTTGTTTGGCGGGAGAATTTTGTTAGAATTCTAAAACGTTTTTTTTGGAACCACCACCCACTTGAATCGGTTCCGAACAGAAATTCATTTTTTCCCGTTTACTTGGTTGTATAATGTACCGAATCAATACCAGCGTTTTGGTAAAAATCATCCAATGGCAAAGTGGTTTTCAGAGGGGCATCCACATGGACCCTTATACACTAACAGGATGCCACAAGATCTTAAACACTTAAGTGACCGGAATTCTTTTTTAAGGATACAAATTTCTCTCAACTGCACTGGATGGGTTGTAGACCAGGCACCTATCGAAATGCCTTCAAGGTTTAACTGAACCAACAAGGACAAAGAAAACCACAAAACCTTGGTTGATTGAACCATTGTGCTCTCTTTGTACCGCCCCTATAGAAAACCATGCTTTGATTTTCTTCAGGTGGCACGAAAATACCATCCATCATCTTTATTACATAAAGACATTAGTAAGCATTCCAAATATGGCACTTCTTTCTGGAAATGTCCTCATGTCTCACTAAGTGTTAAATCTTGAAAATGTCCCCTCTAAGACTGCCTAGGCCATCACCACCTTTAAACTCCTTCATATTAATGAGCCTATACCTACTACATAATGATCTAGTTACTCTACAGATAGTACGCCATTCTTAAAGAGAACATTAGGAGATTTCTCAGGAAAATGAACCCCCAATTTTTCTCAACCCCCGGTTTTTTACTATTTGGAATGCTTACATACCAATGTATCTAGATCACACCTGAAGGAGAATCAGCCAAATACGTCGTCCTTTAGTAAAAGAGGTGATTTAGCTAGGTTTCTGTCGTGCACGACAGAAAGTCAAGCTGGTTTTCTATGGGGAAATGATTCCGATAGCAGGCAGTTCAAAAACAAGGTTTGGTGGTTTTCTTTTGCACCTGTTTGTCCAATAAACCATCGACTTTCTCGGTAGTTGGTCTACAAGCGATCCAGTGAAATGTGGAGAAATTTTGTATCTAAAAAATCTCCTCCTCACTTTAAAGCTGATTAGAAGCTAATTATGTCTTGCAATGTATCAATTGCCCAAGTTAAAGCAGCTCTCTATTAAGCATTTCACTCCTTACACCTTTCTTACTGCACACTTTTTTACCTAATAATGTCACATCAATCATCTCCCCTTGCAGCTTTTTCCCTAGGCCCCATTTTTCCTCGTTTTCTATAAGCCTGGCAAATTCACTTAGAAAATATTTGAAATGTCTTTAAATAAAATACCCCTGAGTCTATGCAAGAGCGGGGATGGAAGATTGGACCAACTTGAACGGGCGTCTGCGACAACGATCTCTGGAAATGACTACTAGACAGAGATACTTCTGAATAGGTGATAGTGGTTCTACCTGTCCATTTGCGAAAACAGGCTTCAAGAATGTGAAACTCCACCAAACGAGATCTAGATGTGAAACAAGTTCATCGCAGCCAGCGCCTCCACTGAAGACAGGCCGCGTAAGTTCAACCATTTTGGCGCACCCAAACCAAAAGGTGGAAGGCCTGGATAAACCCTACAGTGCTATCGAGTCCGGCAGGCGATATCTTTATCACAAAGAAAGACCAAAGAAGAAGCCCACCTAAATTGCAGAAACCTTGATGGCAAGGATTACATAAATCTGCCGAGCCATCTGAATACCAATCTGGAAATCCGGGTGTGATAGGCACTTTATGAGTACTACCAACTGAAATAGGCATATCCGAATGAGCCAATTACCAATAGCTACAATTCTGGAGAATCATGTCTTCAAGAGACTGGTCATACAGATTTGGAGTTCAAACCAGCAGTTCCAAAAAGATGATAAGGAGCAGCAATGCTCAAGACAACAAAAACTAAGGCGATTGAAGAAAGCTCACCAAGTGCCAATACAAACAGGCCCGAGAGATGGAAACAATGTGCACTCAGCTAAATTTGAAAAGGCTATTTCCTTAAGCGCGTAGCTTACAACACAAATTTAAGGAAACAGAGCTGAAATCACAAGAAAGTAAGTGCCAGCAAGGAGCAGCACCAATTTCGACAAAATCCACACAAGATTCGCAAAATTCTGAATGAGAAACAAACAAGATTTCCTTCCTTCAGCAAAAAAACATGTGCCAGTAAGATTTTATAAGTTTTTTCAAAATGTCACATGACAGAAAGCGCAACTACAATACCACCCTCTAAAGGCATGAAGAGACCACCAATTATCAACACTAAACCACCAGTCTGTCAGAGTTAACAAGCTATTCTCCATAAAAGAAGGAATGCCAGTGTTCCAGGTACCAATCGCTCCCATACCAAGTGTGGAAAAATGCACTAGAACAACCCGGCTACTACACTGGAATTTTTTGCAATATAGAGAACAGCCGCAATACCTGTAAGCTGGAGAAACCATCCTTATATCTAAGAGGAGAACACTAGTGATCCCTCATGCTTCAGGTCCATTACACTGGACAAATTCTAGTGTTTAACCTTGGAATGGGTATTCTCGCTCACAAGACTATCAACTACCTGACAGAAAAACAACTATAATCTACCAATCTTCTAGGAACTGAACCAGCAGTATCATATTATTGTACATATAGGCCCCGGGCCTTTTGCACTACAATATATAGGACAAAATATGAGGAAGACATATGCATAATTAAAATGACATATTACAGAAATTCAATTTTTCACGTGAATTTTCATTGCTGAAAACAAACAACGAGAGACCACTTATATCAGCTTGTTTTATCGACTCATCAGAGATCTAAACTGGAGGACTCGGATCGGATCTTATTTCCTGGGTAAATATTGTTGGCGAATTTCATCGAAAAATTCCCAAACCAAGACAATTGTATTCGTCTTCAATATTCCCATCTCTACACAGTCAAAAGCCGGCTCCAATTCAATCTCAGTCTCCTGCCAATTTCAATCTTGAGAATATGACTTGAACTCTTACTTGGCTAGAAAACGCCATTTATGAGTTTCTTATACATACAAATATTTTTCAGGGGCCAATAAATTCTTTAAAAGTGCAATATGTTTCTTAATTTATCAAGAGACAAACATCAGAGTGCCAATTTTGTTTTACATACATCTACAGTCTCTGTTTCGAATATCCAAAAAAAGAATTCCTTTTCAACACCCGTGATTCTACCACGCATGGCAAAGTCCATTCAGAAGTGGTTTCAAATTTGAGAAATATCATGATGTGTGGACACACAGAAGCACTCACTGAAATGCTCCAAAATGCCAGGGTGCAAAAAATGCGGGAGCTGGGAGTGCCGCTCCGAGGAAATGGTCTTTTAGGTGTCTATGTGGACATTGCATTTTGGCCTCTGCGGAAAGAACAACGTTTTTGCACCCCTGCAAGATTCCAAAAAAAAAAAAAGATTGGTAAACTTATTGTGACAACACGCTAGACCTACAGTTGTGCTTAGTTGGTATCATGTCCAGCCCACCATTAGGAAAAATCATATTTAAAAATTATAGCTGTTCATATTGTCAAACCATGACAACTGACTGGATACATTACATGATAGGAGTATTCCAAGGCTGCCCCCTCTCCTGCATCCTGTTTCTGCCATCTTCAATCTGTGTCTTGATCTCCTAGACAAGTGCAAACACCTCTGGTACTGCAATGAGTGGATCTTAACATATCTGTCAAAGCATGTGACCTAACCCTCCTCGTAGGAGCCCAGAAGGATATGTGAAGAACTTGTAAATACAGTGAACAACTTCCTCAAGTGGACACTGACCATGAAGCCACAACAAGCAAAAACTGTTCCCTCTCTAACTTCCAGGATCTTTTCACAGCTTTTGTGATTTACAGATGCATACCATCAGCAATGGGACTAAACTGACTATGTGGTTTACATGTACTCAGAACATGTCTCAGTGAAGGATAGTGAGAGAAGAGAGCATACCAAAACTCTACTGATTGAGCACAGTTCTATTGAACCACACCCTTGTCAAAACAGATACAAACATCCCTGGTCTTCAAACATCATCAAGCTACGTCTTGAGAAACTGATCAGACCCGTCTTCAAAGGAATACTCCTGAGGTTCAACAGCATCCCACTGTAATAGGTCAAGTGATAAGAGAAGATGAGAACTGGCACCGCATCTTGTCACCATCGAAGAAGCTGATCTTCATATATATATGCCTTTATGTGTGGGATTCAACTGACACTTCTGTTTTGGACCCCATTCAAATCAACTCTTTTTTTAGAGCAACTTTAAGCAATGGCGACACAATTTTGACAACTGATATAAGTAGGGACATGCAAGAGCTACTACCTCTGCAAAAATCAGAAACATCCATTGTGGGGCCTACAAAGGTCATGATTTGTATGTATAGCACCCTCTATAGGTCAATTCGCATAAAAAATTAACATTTTCAATTTACACGGATAAGTATGGTATAAATAATCCAATGAGTTGTCAAAAGTGGGGTTCCGTTGATATTTCTTTTTTCTGGTTTTTGTGAAAATACATTAATGAGCTGTGTTTGAAACAGGCAAATATATGTGTTGTACTCCAATGACACAAGATGTAACTGTTGCTCTACTTACCATCTCCTTGTATTTCTGCAGCATGGCCATAAGGAGCTGTGGGAGCAGGGGGATGAGTGATAACACTCGATATGTTCCCCTTCATTCCTGTTCCAGCACCTGGGTCTTCAGCTCTGTTAACAGCATTGTCATCACTAATAGCCGTGAGTTAATTACATCACCACGATTGTCAACAAAGAAACTGCTTTAAAGGTCAGCCGAATAATTTTCTGACACAGTTCGGGGAGTACCCACACTCTCCAACCACAATTGGCAATGCTAAATAGTACTTGGTGAAAGTGGTGAAAAAAGTGATGCTACAAATTTTTCTGACTTCCAGCCGAGGTATTCCACATCAACCAATCCATTTACCTCCTCAACCTGTCTCCGACCAGCCAGGCATCCTACCTCATATCCAATGTACCCTCAATAATGCATTTCCTAGAGAGCCACCTCAGTCATGAGAGCATGACCAAGGTTTGCTAATTCCTCTTAGAAAACATCTTGGAAGACTCTTGAGACTAATTTGCCAGTCTGCTCCGCCAATTATAGAATGGCTATAGCAAATTGAGCAATTCTGTTCGATGCCAGAAACCCCATCCCATGACTTTAGCAATCCAATTGCCTTAGGCTTGGAGTTGTACAATTAACACTGTAGGGAGTTTGCTGTATTTAGCTATTAAGCTACTCTATCATGATTGCTTGAAGTGTTGGTTTCATGCATGACTGCCATAAGGCAACATATGAAAATGGTACCTGTTGGTCCTGCTTGAGGATATAAAACAATTCTCTGTTGAAGATCATTTAGACTTGCTAGAGGAGTTGCGTACATGCAGGACTTCAAATAGACCTTAAAAAGAAGTTCAAGGGGCAGCGGCAGCTGAACGATTTTCAAAGTGTTGGGGGGGGTGCAGGTGGGTGGGTCACTTTATCAGAGCTGTTTTCAATATCTTGCTATCGTTTTCTTGTGCAGCTATGGTAAGCCCTTTTGAAAAGTGGGAGAGAGGCAAAGTGGAAGGGGGCCAACGTCTTGCTGAACTGGGCCTTTTCTACTTCATGGTTTAAAGGTCATCACTTGTTTCAAAATAACTGTTGTAAATAAGCTCCCACAATTGTTCGATGTGCAGGAGCACTCTACTGTGCCCACGGAGATGCCTAAATTGTCTGTGTTCTGGGGCTGGGATCTTAGCAAATCTTTCTCAGGAACTGGGACCACCTGTTCATTTGGCATTGCAAGATATACTTCTCTGGCAAAAACAAAGGGGCCAATAAGACCAGCGTTTCCGACAAGGCCAATCCAGTTATTGTCTTCAGTCCTTCCTCTCAAAGTCAAAGTCAAGAGGCCTTTGACCGCATGGGGCATACTGCCTGTAGACACTGTTTCCATCGTTGATGCACAGGTCTTCAAAAAAGCGAAGTGGTCTTCTAAACAGCCACTCACAAAACTCTGTGTGTCTTGCATGGTCTCTTTCCAAAAGTTCATGCCTCTGTAGGCGAGTTCACCATGTTTGCCTTGACTATAATGATGGGTTCATGTTAATTCCGGCGAGCAAGTATTTTGAGGGTAATCCCATACCATTTGTCCAGACTAATTTTGGGGCCATTCAGTTGATACTGCTGAAGAGCATTTTGGACGCCGGACAATTCTGCTGACCTACGAGTCTTAGGACATCCAGAATGGCCTCTGTTTAGGGCCGAGACTTGTGCTTTGTATTGTAACATTGCATACACATGGGTCAACGTGTGCATCACTTTTGGCGACACAGCTGCAACACTTTAGGGTATTTGTTTATTACCATGTAGGCCCTTTGCTGGGGATGTGATTGGTTCATGTTGAAGGCACAAGATGTTACACTGTGCGTTCTTATAGCTCTGACAATTCTTGATAACCACCAATTGCCCCTGGGTTCACATCCTTTTATGCTTGTCCTAGCATGATTGGTGCAATTAACATCTGCACCTGTTCCTGATAACCCTAACAGCACCAAACATTACAAAATACTACTGCAATGCACTAAGTCCCACATGATGCATTTGCATCGTCAACTGAACACATATTTTTGTGCGACAAATACCTGGCCGGGCATTCCATAGGCTGGCCGTGGGACGGTGTGCAAAAGACAGCAGATCGAATCCCGAACGTCCAAATGACCCTTTCTCTTGATTACCTCCCTGTACTCCTTCCCTTCCTTCTCTCTGTGACAAAAACGCAAGGGGTAGGGTTAATTGTTCACTCTGCGATCATGCTGCATCACAGGCCATAACCCAATATGAACCGTACTCTCTGTGATTAAGGTCAGGGGCACTTTGCCAAAATGCACCTACTAACTTTGCAACTACCTACTAACATGTGCATAGCCAAGGGGGTGCAAAGGAGAAAAGGAGAAGATAGTGCACTGAAATAATGCTCAAATTGAAAAAAAATGCCATATTTTTTCCAACTAAATGCTGAAATCAAGTTCCCAGCAAAAAAGTGAGAAAAACATTCCAATTAATATTGATACACAAGAACATAAGATGTCTTTTAATTTTAAAAGTAATATTTTTACTTCCACCATATTGAAATTTGAAAGCATTATCAGTGATTTGCTAAATTTTAGACAATCTTAAAAAGTCATCAAATCATATTTTTGCACACAAGCATAGCTACCCTAATATACCCTGAAGTCTAAAAAATGAAAGCACCTAATAAGGACAGAATCAAATATTTAGTTATTTTAGTTAATACATGGTTAAGAGTTCTGGTTTTGATGACATAATATCCCGCCATAGTTAAAGAAATTTCCCCCTTCATATGTTACCCACTTGCCCCTGTCTTTTAATCTTTCCCGTTCTACTGTGTTTTCCCTGCTGATTTGAAAGTTGCTAAAGTTATTCCAGTCTTCAAGAAGGATGATCCGCATACCTTTTTTTTTCCAATTACCGTCCTATTTCACTTCTAACCGGTGTTTCTCTAAAATCTCGAACGCCTGATCTACCTAGGCCTGACAACTTCCTCTCTTCCCATAAGATCATTCACCCCAATCAATATGGCCTCAGGAAACAGCATTCCATTGACCTGGATCTTGCCCCCCCCCCTTGATATTTATGATAAAATCTCTTCCCTCTCTCAAGTGATCCTCAAAAACCTTGGTATTTCTATTCTTCTAACCAAGCTCTTCCACTACGGTATACGCGGTACTCCCTTAACGCTTCTCGCAACTACCTTCCAATCGTCACCATTTTGCCCAAGTTTTGAATACACTCATCCATCTGGGTGGGCGTCTACAACGTTCAAATGCGGTGTTCCACGCAAAGTCCTATACTTGGTCCTCGTCTTTCCCTTATTTATGTGAATTATATTCCTCATTACATCTGACCTCTCTCTTTTGTCCTTTTTTTGCAGATGACACCAACATCTTTCCTTCCCATCCCAACTTAGATACCCACCCCACCCCCCTCCAATTTTTTAACACTTTCACACTGAAATGTTCATGTATCACACATGGTTTAAACAGCTATAAGCCCTCACTCAATGTTAAAAAAAAACATTACAGTTCACTTCTGCTCCAAGAAGCGTCCAACAAACCTCTAAACTGCACATACAAATTGAATAAGCTAAATAATCCCACAACTAACACCACATTCTTAGGAGTTGTAAGTGACAAAAACATATGAATTAGAAAGACCATATTTCCACCTCACAAACCATCTCTGGGTAGTATTGGAGTTCCTAAAAGACATTAACACACACTACACTCTGATGCCTTCCATATATTTCTTACAGTAATATGCTTTGGGCACCATCGGACATTACCCTCAATCTATCTCACTGTCCCTGGAACTCCAATAATCCAACCCATCTTGATGACTATTTAAACTCAAAAACAAGCAATCCGTATTTGCACTGGTGTCTCCCATTTATCCTCATAACAAGAGCCATTTTCCATAAATTAAAAACACTTAACAGATTCGATATAAATAAACTTCAAACAGCAAGCTTCATGCAAAACCGTTTATGTTAATAATAACTTCCAAAGCATGAATTTTTTTTCTTTTAAACACGAAGACATCCATAATTATAACACAAGACAGCCAAACCAAATGTATTTCCAATTAAAGCTACTTTGAATTTAACTAAATACTCAATTAAAAACTCCGGTCCTAGGAACTGGAATTCGCTCTTGACCTAAACCTTACAAACATCAAAATCTGCCAATATATTTAAAAAACAAAATCTAAAAAATAACTTATTTCTAATACTAATTAGCACATATTTTTTTATTAATTTAGTAATGTTAAGATTTGTTTTTAATCAAAAATTTTCTACGACTGTTAATTAGTAACTTTCCTAGTGTTTGTACAGATTAAACCTAATTATAATTTCAATTAATCTCTTACGGGACGAGCGAAGGAACAATTCTCAATTTCAGCCTACGTATCCTCCTGTAGGCCCCAGATCGGTTGCCTATTTCTGATTTTTTTTTTTCATACAGATAGCTCCATCAACTTTGCCATCTTTACTTCTATGGTTTTTTTTACTACCCCTATGTTATTACAAAACAATCAATGTGATTCACCATGTTACCCCTTGTCTTGGCCGTTTTGTTCTGTCGTGTTTTTTATCTTGTCTTGTTTTGGTGGCCTGTTCTTGTTTTGTCTCACCCTTGCTGGCTCACCAATAAGTTCTATCTCCCACGGGTGGGTGTCAATCCTAACTCTCTTAAAACGAAAGAGTGAAAACATCTAAAAGAGTGAAATCTCACTCCAAACAAAGATCTTTAGAGTGAGATCCAGTCTAAATAAAGAGTGAAAACAAATAACTCCTAAGCAAAGAGTAAGAGATCACCTATCACTCCTTTTAGCAAAGCTAGCATTCTTTATAGAGCTGTGTGGGAAAGCGTGAACTGCCAATTCCCTCTTTTGGAGTTGTGATTCTTTGTGAATTGGTGTTTGTTTGGTGAGTATCTTGTATGTGTAGGTCATAATTCCTAGCATCGTGACATGTTGAATGTGTTGGTTACATTTACTGACCCCCTTTGCCCGACACACGATCCCCTCAGGATTTAGCAGCCTTTACTGAATAAAGAGCACATAATCACAATGCACTTTATTCCGTAAACGCTGCCGACTGCTGAGTCGTGCCAGGCAAAGTGGGGGTCAGTAAATGTACACCAACCCCTGAATATCCATGGCGCATCATTGGCATGATTCAGTGTGACATGCACAAATTGTGGCAGGCATGACGTCATGATCATGGCAGCATGCCCGTGGTACCATGCATGATTGTGCGTTTCGGACCTCCGCAGTGCCTGCGCCTACCTGGCGCAGAACTACCGTATTTACGAGTGATATGACAGTAAATAACATTTACAGTCTGCTCTCTCCACACTTTGTCGGTAAAAATGCTATGAATTATGACCACATACAATATACTCACGCGTAAAGATCTCTATGATTCTTCACTAATTTCAACTTGGTCAACCATTTCCTGACGGTCCTTTGCCTAACTTGTCCCGCCATGTTTTGTCCGACAATAATCACGCACAAGCGATTTGCGGCGTTTCTGATTGTCTATTAGTTCACTCCGAAAAGAGTTTCTCACTCTTTTAAGCTAAAAGCCGCTCGATAAGCGTTCAGAGTGGGCTTCACTCCGAAGAAGATGTCATTTTGAGCCACTCGGTAATAGAGTGAGCTCGATTAACCCTCGTCAGGTGTCAGGCTGCATTTCTCGCTCTTTAGAGCTAAAAGCCACGCGATTTTCACTCTTTCAAAGAGAGTAAAGGTCACTGATCTTAAATGGCCTCTCCCACACCCATCTAAAAACTCCATTTTCTTCTATACTAAAATCTTATTTTACCACTTTTATCGGTATCCTACTGAGTTAA
Organism: Ophioderma brevispina; assembly: GCA_023653785.1. Classification (NCBI taxonomy): domain Eukaryota; kingdom Metazoa; phylum Echinodermata; class Ophiuroidea; order Amphilepidida; family Ophiodermatidae; genus Ophioderma; species Ophioderma brevispina. The sequence goes on along the minus strand of JAMKCH010004748.1, from coordinate 40,506 downwards.
TACCTATCTACATTCACTTCTGTTATTATGCTAATATTATAAGGATTAATTATCTTTACTTCATTAGCAACCTTGCGTTTATTCAATCTTGCTTTAACAACTTGTATTTAATTTTAATATCATTAGATTGTTACTTTACTTTGTTCTTGTTAAACTCACGGAAGATGTGGTGAATAAAAGTAATCTTGAAACTTGACCAGAGGAACAAACAGGAAGCGACATTTTCGCTCAGGGGCAAATGAGAGTCGGCCCTATTTTGTTTTAGTGGGCAAGGGAAGAGAACATTTCTGAAGAATGTTAAGGTTGATTCCAGGGGAATTGTAACACCTGTTGTAGTTGTGGATGTCGGACAAGACGGAAGGTGAAAAAGGTGGTGCTATAATGTAGCGCTGGAGAGAGGAAATATTGAATCTGAAGAAGAGCACAAGACTTTTGAAGACGAGAGTTGGAGGGGAGACTTGTGGGACTGATGTGTCGGATTTCTGGGGATGCTTCAAAGAAGGGGGTGTTACAGGCCATATAATGAAGTGTGTGGTTAAAAGAAGGTAGGGTGCAAGAGAGATACAGGGTGGTGGAACTTGGAGAGGTGAAGGAAGTAATAGTGAGAAAGAAGGATGCGTATAAGGAAATGAGAAAAATGGTACGGAAGAGCAATAAATCAAGATATAAGAGGTTGAAGAAAGCGAGCAAAGAAAGTATTTGCGAGGGCTATTGAGGAGGCGGCTTAAGAAGGGTTGAGTGAGGTGAGAAAGAATCCAAACAGGGTAACTAAGACTAGTAACGGCAATGAATAATAGGATCCGAAAGACCACTGCGTCGACAGGTGGGGAAGATCGTTTAGAGAAAATATGGAAAGTTCAACTTTCAGTGAGAGAAAAGGTAGATCGAAAAGAGCATTATTGAGGGAATCAATGATGAGCATGAATGAGTGGGATCACTGAAGGTAGAGGTGAGTAGTGTGAAGGGCATAGAGAGTTTCAGTCAGAATAAGTGGTGAAGGCAATGAAATCAGAGAAATTAAAAATGAAAAGGCTCTGGACCTTCGGGTGGAGTGGAATCTGATTTTGTCTGAGGAGTTGAGGTGAAGGTGGGTGTGCATCAGGTCTGTACGTTCGCGTTGTATTTGAAATTGTGATTGATGTGGTTAAAGAGAGTGCAAAAGAAGGTTTGGTGAGCGAGATTGTTGTATGCCTGCTGACGTTGTTCTTAATGTGTGGACAATGAGGCGCCGGATGAGGCGAGAATTAAGTTTTTGGAAATGGAAAATGCTTTGAGAGTAATGGTCTGAAGGTAAACCTTTCCGGAATATAAAGTGTTGGTGAGCTGGGGTGGATGAGGCTGTGATAGTGAGTAAGTAGACCCCATGTGTCATGTTGTTGCAAAAGGATCATAAGCGACGCTCTTCGTGTGGTGGGAGTAAATGTGGGAAATGGGCTCTATGGGAGATGCACAAATGAGAGAGTGACCCCAAGTTTTGGTAACATATTTTGTGTGTGGAGATGTGAGAAAAGAGCCTAAGGATGGTGAACGGTGAAAGTTGCATGATGGGGGTGGAATCACATACCGGGGGGACAGTTTAGTAGGGTGGTGGATGGATTGCGAGGCGGCTGTCGACACTTGTAAGGTATGGTTGGTGAATACTGAAGAATGGTCATACCCATACGCCGGTGGGAGGGCGGTTGCACACCACACACACACCACACACACACATACACACAAAATTTGACAAAAAATTCCACTTTTTGACAATGAGATGTTCAAAGTCCACAAGAACGATTCTTTGGGGTTATGTTCCCTTTTTACCAAAACAAGGTCCACTTTTACAAGTCCTGTATACCCCAAATAATCCTGTCATATGGCCCACGCGAATGGTGTATAAGAGTTGTGTGGAGATCATGATGCTGTATGGGAGCGAGACCATATTTGTCTGAGCTAAATGAGATGGGGAATTTTGAGGACAGAGGACTGGCTCAGGAGAGCAAATGTGTGGTGTTGAAGTTGATTTGGATAGGATGAAGACATGAGGACTTGATGCAGTGTTGGGTTTGGAAAATTGTTGGACAAGTTGGCAACGGCGAATACTGACCGCTGGTAGGGCCGTGGGAGGGACGGATGCCCGAGCATGCGTTTTTAATAAGGGCTTTTGCAATTTATGGTGGGCAGATTGAGGAGGATGTGACAACCAAGACACATAGAGCAGCCAACTGGAGAGAGTAGAGGTGTTGGGTAGAGGATGGAGGAATTGCCTTGAATCAGGCAAGTGGAAGGAGGGAGTTTAAGGGCGATTGCTACGAGTGTGGAGTAAATCCGGCCACCCCTTTTTGTTACGGGGACAAAACCGGATTTCAACTTTTGGATTTACTACTACTACTACGATGTTACTGTCCATATGGAGCTTACCTACAACACATTTAAACTGAATGGAGATTCATATCTTTGATTACTGCTGTTTTCTTCCTTTTCTGTAATTTTCAGTTGCAAAAAAACCTTTTCGGGAATTCTATGACTTATCCTTCACTTTTAATATATTCCTGCTATTCCAAATGTTAATATCTATTATTTGACTTTTTGAGTGAAATCACTTATACGTGGCTTTTTTAATACTGAATAGGATTGGTTGCATCTGAAAAATAAAATGTAATCAATACACAATCTATGCTTAGTGGGGTGGGTTTATATGGGACTCAACCCCTATACAATTTGTTAGAATTCCTTCACACAGCTACAACGCATGGTGGCAGCAGGAGGGTGTTGGGGCAACCCCCGCAGAGTTTTCAGACTCCCAAAGAAATGTGGATTGTTATCATAATGCATTAAAATGTGGGTTTTTAATTATATGAGTTAATCGTCGTATCGTGCCTTCGTTCGCCCTCCCTGTGACTTTACCCTGGCGTTCCCCCTGCTACATACGACAGCAGGATAGCAGAATCCAAATGTCTTGATACTCTCTTTCCGTTATGTGTTTTCCCAATTCTATTATTTTGTATCTTATTGTTAATATCTGCATATGACCTGGGGTTCATAATACAGAGTGTTGGTCTATGAACTGAGTGTTATCAAATTGACTTTTGCTACATAAATATTTTATGGTATACATTAGCATGGAATGAAATTATCGGGATTATTGGGATAATGTGGTATCATAAAATTTAATTTGTATGACTTCAAGATGGAAATTATTATCAGATCAAATTGCCACTTTCAGGATTTGATGAATCTGATTACCTTGTCCGTCTTTTTTTTCTTTGAGTAAGACCAAGTGATACACCATGTAAATACTACCTTTAATCATCACTGATTAACTAGTTCCTAGTAGATAATAAATTCAGAGAACAAAACCTTAGTGCATCTCAGCTAGTACGAACGATTGGGCAAACATTGGAAATAAAAGTGAATAGTGTTTTATTAAGCTACAAGTTTAGCTTTCATGCTCCCCTAAAATATCACAATATTAACGCGTGCACAAAATCAGTTTTGTAGATCTTTGGCATATCTGACCTAACCGTTCTGCCCTCACCTGGTCAAGTGCCATTTCAAGTTCTACGGCAACCTGGGACTCATTAGTTTCTCTAATTCTCTCTATATAGTCAACTTGAAGGTGACCTTAGTCTATTTGTCACTGGCTATGTGGCTAATATCAATTATTTAGGCATGAAAAAATTATTTAATTCCTTTCCTCTGATTGCAAGTCTCCTTTCATTTAAACTATAATGATTTAAATGATTATAAGATGAATTTATATTTTGCACTGAGCTCGATTTTTTTATATCGGAGACAACACCATAACAAATGAGCACTGAATTGCTTAAAGAGTCCATGGACATATTTCCTGGAAAGTCCAATTACAAGCATGACAATCAATGGTCTGGGACATCAACCTGCACTTATGACCCTAAGGCCTGCCAGAACTCTAGTTGCACTCAGACCCTACATAAAATCCTTGCACTAATTAACTCTGCGGCTGGGGGGGTGTCTGTGTAAACACTAACCAATTATTTTCAATGAAACTTGGGAATATTAATTGGTTAATGTTGTCTGACCAAGGACCGATGTTCCACACTAGTAAATTTAGTTTAATACTGTACATTGTACATCAAGGCACATCCAGGGTATGAGTGAACAGAGTATATGCTAGGATGTAAACAGATTGAGCAGAGACCGTATGATTGTCCTTGCAGGGCCCTTTTAGCTACAACTACACCCCAACTATCTTAGCTAACAATAATTACAACCCGCTGCTCAACTCACTACACAACTCGCCACCCAACTCGCGCTATACAACTCGCCCTTAAAATATGTAGCTACATTAGTTACAACTATGTTAGCTACAACTTACAACTTGCTCCACAACTCGCCAACAACTCGCCCTCACAACCTCCGCCCTACAACTCCGCCTCACACAAACTCGCCCACACACAACTCGCCTTTTCACATCTCACTTAGACAATCCCCCAATCCACTTACACAATCGAGCGCGTAACACAGGTAGCTGTTCCCGCCCAGTTAAAATCTAGAAACAACGGCAGCAGCTCTGCACACTGCGGACACGCGGCTTATGCAGGGACGGCAGTGAAAAGAGTGTGTTGCTTTTCCGGATAAATTGTGATTTTTGCACACACGTACTATTAGGCTTGATAATCCATAAAATTATGGAAGGCACAAAAATGTTTCCGATTGTGGTTGAAAGTACACCATGATGTTTGTCTGGTTACAAGGACTTCCAAAAAGGTATAAGTTTTACACTACTTGGCTTATGTCTCGAGTTTGGTGTAAAAACTGGTAAAAATGGTGAAAAGTCGACTTTTGGTGTGTACATGGGTTAAAGTTGCCAGTTGGTTTGATTCAAGGTAATATGGCGTGTCAAATTCTTTCCCCGACAGACTCAGGTAGGACATCCTTCAAGGTGATCTATGGGAAATTATCACAATTTTGTTGCCAGAACCGAACATGGGCTGGTGAATGACAGCTATAGGACTAGAATTAACACATATATATTACGGAAGTACTTCGGAAAAGCAGTACTTTTTGCTCTTGGACATCAAAGCTAACCTCCATTTAAGACTCCCAAGTATTACCATTGATAACTCCATGGTATTACCATGCAATATATTGGGTTAAACATAGCTCACCAAAACTGACCCAAACGTGGATCAATAATGCGAGGTCATAATCTAATTGTACTGAACTGCAGTTTTTGGAATACGACTAAGAGGTGCAGTTGGAGATTGCAACTACTCGTCTATGCACCACGTATTGATTATAACCATCATGGTTACAGATTCATCGCCCCTACGCCGTGGCGGCGCACTCACCATCGGCCATGACTGGGGGCATCTTTTGCATTCTCGTTATACACCGCGTTTACGTTGTACGTGATACCACAAAGAATCGATATTTTGGCTCAGCTTCTAACGGCAAAAACCAACACTAAAATTTCCACTTGTTTATCCATTTGTATATCTATATACAAATCATCGGCTCAGAAAAAAATGTAAATTTCTTGGCTGCACAAATATCGATAAAAAGTTTACAAAACTGGAAATGAACTGTGTGCGAATTCCACTCGCTAATGACACAATGACACAATCATCGTATCCATTTCAGTTTAAATACCACATTGTAACTCGCCGGTCTTTTTCACGTGGTACTGAGAGTCCCAGCGTAGCCGTCCATGCACCACGATACAATTTTGTTCATACTACGAATCATCACATGGGCACGGAAGTGTCCTTTTTAAACCACCACAACCCCATCGGAAGATGTCACTTTTTTTCAGCAATTTACTATGTTCTTTGGAACTTTTTTTCAAGTTTTTCACGTACACGGATATATCCAACATTCTATTTGTTACTTTATTTTTGTCTGGATGTTTGAATTTTACGAAAAATTATTTTTTCTCACGCTGCTGTTTTTTACCCATTTTTTAAACACGTATTCTAACCATACGGCGTTCTTTCTCAGTCACGCCAAGTGGGACGAGATAACCTTAAACCTTCATTTTTTTACAACCCCAGTAAGACACTTACCCTGGAATTCCAGTTTGAAGGCCAGTCCCTGACAATCATCCCTTCCATAAATCCGGAAAATACGGTGAAATTTTGTTACAATGGCAAAAAAAGGTAGGTTGTAAATTCTTATTATCATGATTATTCGCTATTATTTCTTCGTTAAGCAATAGTCGGGCGTGTGGTGTACTGTGTGTTTGGTGCCCGGGATGCCCCCCAGTAAATGCGGCGACGTAGAGGGTGTCCTTTCGAGGCTTCCCCGTCGATTCGTGTATAGATTGCACTTACTCTCCACACTATACTTCTGCAACTGGTTTCCGAAACAAAATGAATAGCGCGCCGCTCATTACTTACTGAATGGTGGACGTCACTTCTTTTTGTATACAGCTTGAGAAAGATTTCGAATTTCTGCACTGTGTGTTCATGAGTCCGAGGACTCTTAGACCTCAGGTGGTCAAACTATATGCGCAATGATATGGGAAAATGCCGGGATGGCCTCGGCTATCGAAAGGTGAAAACAGAATTCAAATCAAACTGTCCGTTGTGTGAGTGTTGTGTTGGTTTTTGTTTTCGTTATCAGTTCATCCTAGAGAATTGGAGGGTTAAAAAGTACTCCTAAATAATCGTAGATTATGCGCGAAATAATGTGACTAGTGAGATTTGTCTATTTTTGTGTCATCTGGTCATTTCTTGAACACACGGTATCATCTATGCAGGTGAATTTCGTTTACTACGTTGCCATTGCAATTGCAAATATCAGAAGATGTGTAAGGAACAGGAGATATATCGGCCATAAGAATCTGATGACCGTTCTTCAGAAATCGACCTATTTTTTTTTTTTTTAAAAGATAAAAGAATATTGTACGGATCAGGGTGAATGTATTATAATTATATTGCATAAATGATCAATGATTGTTGTCAATAGTTTTTATCTTTTTTGCACTTCCTGTCATTTCCTTTAAATCTAACAAACCTATTCTGATAGTTTGACCATTCTAGCAATCATAATTTCAATAAGGGATATTTGAATTCTTCGGTTCAATGTATGTAACTTATCACGTATATAAGATTGCCAAACTTTGATTTCCAATAGAAATTAGGGACTCCGTGCGAGAAAATTAAACAATGCCGAAATACGGTACCAAACTTGGGCTAAAGTCCGAGTCACGACACAAAAAGAACATTTTTGGGCCCTCGAACGTTACGGTGTCGGAAAATGCTACAGAAATCGATCTTGATGTGCATTAGTTTGTCTGAAAAATCATGAATCATGGCAACCTAAGACGGCCATTCGCATATTGGTGTTTTCGATCTGAAAGGCGTTTGCATGCGTGACAATGACAAGCAAGTATGACGCAAGTAGATACAAACCTCGTGCAGAAATGTTGCTGACGCTGGAAAGAAGAAAACCGGGCTTTTATTTGTGTCTCTTGGAAACTTTCAGAAGGAATAAATAGGTAATTAAGTTGTTAGTAATTTTATTGGAAAATGGTATCGTTTTACAGAAAGAAATGCACTCTGAAAAATATAAGAAAAAAAAGTATTGATGACTGAATGACGACTATGTGGGAATCCCCAGAAAGGTGAACAAAGCTAAACAAGTTGATCGGACTGTATTGTCAATGTTTTCTTAATATAAAATGAACACTTAGAAAACTGTGTAGGACATTTCGCCGATTGAGGGCTGCTTATTAAATGACGTTGCGTGACGTCAGAATATTTGAGAAACAGACAGGTTGTTGAATCATTGGAAGAATAGGTGTAGCAAATAAACCATTCTATCATTGATGGCTACTTTCCGCGTCAAAATCGGAATTATGAGTGAAGATTCAGAGGATTTACTATATCGTTCCGTATCTAGTTTTTCTCTCTTTGGCCTTTGATCGCTACAGTTTAACAAGTAATATTTCGCACTTATTTCCTTCTAATCATCTTTCAAACATTTTATCATAAGCCGACGTTTTTTATGGCAAATCCTGAAGGTTTAACCTTAATACTCGTACCATATTTGACTTGCATTGGTTGTAATAAACTTGTGGCGTTTTCCATTATGCATAGATTCAACCCTTCGAAATTTTGACTGTTACTCTTTTACTGCATGCCACCCTGGTTGAAGAAGCCCCGATCGGGAGATGTCTCACACACGGCACGCTATAATAGTGCTCATTAATTATGTTTGTAGCCTGAGTCCCCGGCCCTCATTCATAACTAACAAACATTGCGGATAAGTCCATACGTTTTCAAGGACTGAAGGATTTAGCGGATCAGTGAAAGAAATATCACATAGCTTCAACGGCGAAGTTTTCATAGTGCTGAACACAAAAAAAGGAATTTGTCATCATGTCATATCTTAACATCCTGCCATCAAAATGAACCAAAATTGCACACAGGATTACTTCAATACTCTATTCTAAAACATGTCATTGACTAAGCAGTTGCAAAACTGACACAACAGTGAAATGCGCTGACATGGAACCACTTGCTGTATCAGATGTCATGGGCCTGGAAATTTCAGCAAGGTAGAGTTTCAAAGCATTATAAAATGATGGTGATGTCACTTACCATCAATAGTGTGTGTTTCTACCATGTGCTTGGAAGCATTCAGTGCACCTGCTACGCATGCTGTACACCAGGTTTCTGATGCTGTCTTGGGGGAGATTGCTCCTCTCTTCCTGTTGGGCTGCTGTGAGTGTTTGCACATTAACAGGCGTAATCTACCTTGCCGAAACACGTCGTCCAAGCTCATCCCACAGTTGCTCCATTGGATTAAGGTCCGCGGGGAGGCAAGAGAACCATGGTAGCAGTTCAATGTTCTGGGAAACGCGTTGTAAGCTGAGCTGTACGGGGCCTGGTTTTGTCCGTTGAACGTTGACATCAATCCATAAAGTGTTCCATGCAGCGCATTTCAACTGTTGTTTTCAGTTGTACGCTTGGTCAATGGTATGTTTTTATAGGGTAAGTATTCAAGTAATCATGTGTGAAATTTTGGGGGTTCATGTGATGGAATGGTTGCAGTGCAGCTAAAAGGACTTGGAGAATTCAGTCCTATATAAGCAAACGTGGAGATTTTGACCACCACTTTATATGTTCCTGGAGCATCTGTTATGGGAATCCTTCCAGAGCGGCATTATTCATTATTTTTTGTTGAGCGAAGGCACGGACCCTCGGGGGGTCAATATCATCGTTCATACGCTCCACTAACATTAGCTTTGACACCTTTGGGAGTTAGTTATCAAGGGGGTGAAGCCCTATCACAACCAGTCGTCCGTGCTGGGCGCTGACATTTTGAATATTGCACGGCAATAATTTAATTAGTTTGGGTGCTTGTTATACCCCACTAATGTCAATTCGATACACACAATCCTGCAACATAATCAGTTTATGGATGTTGGGTGCTATTGGGGGTTAATGTCTTTCCTACCCATGGCCACCAACGATGAACTGAACTTCAGTAGTCTTGATTTAAATAAACGCCTCATGACATACAATCTTTTCACCTAATCGCGCCTAAGCACCTAAGCGGTGATATCTGATCACAATGATCCATGTGCATCTATTATTATTACACCTGGCCCCACCTCTAACACATACATCAATTTGTATCACTACCGATTAGTGTATATTGCAAAGCGGCACCCAACAGTATGTGGAAGAAGCGGAGCAGCCATTGCTTTCTCTTGTTGGTACTCTATGTGTATTCTTTGTGGTCGGCAAAACATGCGAGACCATGAATTTCTAAAGATGACGTAACGTTTTTTGCCTATCTATATATACCTCTTTGGTTAGGTATGGACTGTGTAACCTTAAATCAGCCCCTATTGAAAAGGTGACATCCACAATTTTTGATACAACTAACTCCTTTTGTGGGCCTTGATATAAGGGTTTCCATATTACTACCACAGGTGTGAAACCTCAATTGTAGGCGGGCATGAACGAACTCCCTAAATTAAGGACCCTATGATATTCTACTACCAGTAAAAGGCTATCAAGGATTAAAATTGCAATGCCAGCACCCGCAATCCTCGCTATTCTAGTGGGATGTACCTAATCTCTTAATACAGTGTTCTCGGGTATGAATCTCACACCCCAGCTACTTTAAGAATATATAACTTTCTTTTTTGCAGTTTATAGGGAAAAATGACTAAGTTCAAAAAAAAAAAGAAAACCAATAGCTGCCCTTTGGGGATAGTGAGTGGAGTCGCTGAAGCATGTTGTTGGTGCTCTATATAACATCCTTGCTTGGGAACCGAGATGTTTCACCCGTGGTCAAGAATAATCGCCCCAGGTCCAGGAACTTTCAGCCCACAACTCTACCCATTCTGGTTTTTTGCGTTTTCTACATTGCATTTACGTTGATGATTGTCCTGTGTTGATCTGCAGTTAGCGAGTGGACTCACCTGTACCAGCTTTGTTTTCAATTTGAAAGTAACCGAATAGAGGGCTTCGACCACTGATCTCTATATACAATGATTGTCTACAAGACGTATGTAATAGATGAATGAAGCACAAACCGTCAGGCATCTTGTCTATCCGAACACAATAGCATTCCAGAGACAGCTGTTTACCAGAAGTTGTATCCCGTGCCCGTTTTTCGAGACCTGGTCCAGTCCCCGTCGCGCGCATTCAAATACAATGAGCTAAATGAATTGGCTTTAATTTCCTGTAGTCTGTTATGTCAACTTTTCACTGGGAACAATATTTTGTGTAAATGAACCGGCTCTTACCACTGCTTGGGCTCTTTTGGATTACCAATATGACCGTCAGTGCCTCATTACGAAGCCCAGGTTCCCAATCCATTGTACTGGATTCGACATTTCAATATTACACAAGGATGTTATATAGACTGGGAACGCAGTCCTTTCACGTGCATGGACTACGTAGTGCGCTTACATATGTTGTGCTTTGTACAATATTGATGTTTTTTGTGTAGGCTAAAGTAATTGGTTTTTGTGTGCTTTGAGCAGTCCCCCAGAATAAAGCGGTACAATTCTATACGTACAAGTACGTACATCTCACTAATTTCCCACAACGCAATGCAACTTTTTAAAAAGAAATACATAGTTTTTAACCATTTCACCTCGGGACAGTTTATTTTTACAGTTCTGAGCACCATCTTCACGACTAGAGTTTTAAAGAAATCCTACAAACGCACAAGAGCAAAGAAATAAAAGAAGCCTTATTAGAAGTATCCCATTACATGGGAGAGGCTGGATAAAGACAACAGAGGGGAAAGGATGGAGGGAGCGACGGAGAGAAGGGAAAGTAGGGGAAGGGAAAGCAGCAATGTCGATAGCGAGGACGATGCGAAAAAAGTAGCAACTTGAAGGGGAGGAGAGGGGTGGGAAGGGAGGAAGGTCGGGGCAGTGAGAGGCGTAGTGGCGGAGCATAAGGCCAAGCGCGAAGTTTGAGAAGAGTTGTTAAAGCTTATCACAAAATGTAAAAATAATGCGTATTTGTTTATTCCTCTTTTTCAATAAAAGATATTAATTAATAAATTGATATGACGTCATCAGTTACCTCTTTTTCATAATTAAAATTTCGATTCGACACATTAATCAAAATTTGTGACCCATAGAATTTTTTTTATAATTTGTTTTGGCATCAGTTCTGAAATTTTGTATCCTTTCTCATCTCAAAACTGAGAATCCTGAGAGGATTTTGTAAAATTCTTTGTATTTCTTTATAATTGGGTGACGTATGTACGTACTTTACGTACTTGTACGTATAGGTAAAGTTACGCTACGTCTGCACTGTTGAGGTGCAATGATTATGTGAGCATGCTAAAAGTGACTTGGAACCGAGCTGCTAAGTATCATGGTAAGGCGCATATTTCACCTGTGGCCAGATAACGGCGGTACGGTACGTACGTATAGCCCCTGTTTCTAAAATTGAAAACGTAAATGAAAACTAGCGTTTGAAAATTCTCTAAGACTGAATAATACCGAAATGCATATGTTTTGAAGGGATGCGCCGTAACGATTGCGTGTTCAACCACTTTTCGCGTGTTTTGCGATCACCGAAGTACCCAATAAAGACGTTCAATTTTCTCTCTAGTTTCTATAGGTTCAAACCAATTTACGGTACATATTTAAAACAAAACATACTAACGGACCCTCTGATGCAAAAATCTCCATAGAGCCCCCTTCGTTTTCCGGAGATATTTTGAGATTTAGTTTCATTTGCATGTATTGCTATGACGGACTGATACGTTAATCTCTCGCGCAGTACTAATTAGATAATATTTCGGAGTCCTGTGACACAGACTCACACACTTTCCGTTCCGCACCGGCCGTAGCCAAGAATATCGCCCAGGATCCCCGAAACTTTTCAGCCCACAGACTCTACCCTTTCTGGTTTGCGAATTTAGACATGTACTTTACGTTGCTGACCGTCCCATATTGATATACAGTAGGCGAGCTGAATAACCTGTCTATGCGGATTTTTTATTCTCTTTTTTTCAAATAGAAAGATATTATTAAGAAAATTGAAAACGTAACTGAACTAGCGTTTGAAAAGTTCTCAGACTGAATAATACCTAAATGCATTGTGGTAAAAGGGATTGCAGCCTCTAAACGATTGCGTGTTCACTTTTCGTGTTTGCGATCACCGAGTACCTACCCCCGACCAAAACGTTCAATTTGTTCTCGCTAGGTCTATCGGTTCAGAACCAATTACGGTTACATCTTTAAACACAACATATACTAACGACCCTCTGATGCAAAATCTCTCATAGAACGCCCCCTTCGTTTTCCGGAGATATTTGAGATTTAGTTTCATCATTTGCATGCATTTGCTATGACGACTGATAACGTAATCTCTCGCGCAGTACTAATTAAGATACTATTTTTTTTCGGAGTCTGTTACAAACAGACTACATACAACACTTTCCCGCACCGCCCGTAGGCCAAAATATCGCCCAGGATCCTAAAACTTCAAGCCCACAGACTCTACCCTTTTCTTGTTTGCGTTTAGACAATGTACTTAGTTGCGACCGTCCTTTATTGATATACAGTAAGCGAGCTGAATAACCTGTGAACCGCTTTGTTAAATTTGAAGGACGCCGCACATGGACGTAGGGTGTCGGCATTTCATTTTGAACATCGTTCACACAGAGATTGGCGTAATCGGTTTGGAACACCATTGTTTTAACACGCTCACAGAGACGTTGCGCCATCGCTATGCCCGTTGGTTCGACTCAAGAACATTGAATAATACGTATTCCATAGGCCAAGCCAGTACTACAATACATTCACCTGTCATGATCCCTGTGCCATCGCTAAACCTGGTCGTTGGACAGCCTTAATGTACTGTATCCTGGAATGTATGCTCTTGTCCCCAACTATGTCTGGTGGCTGACGTCATATTGAATAAGGTCTATAGTGCATATTGAACACTTGCCATTCCACCTACTTTTTAGTGGAAGTATTTTTATGGTAGCGCGTACTGATATTCCCATTGTTACGTACACAATAATTATATTTACGAATAGACCCCTCCATCTCGAATCTAGTTACCCTTCCACGGTTGATTTACGGAGCGGTAATGTAGTAGTGCATTTACATGGCAATGACGGATCGAGGTCCGCTAATGAACGCCGAATAGCTTTGGAAAATAGTGTTCGGCTGGAGTTGGCCCGCCGCCCTTGGTAAAGAAGGCACACCGGAAGAGTTGCGAGAATTTTACGACCGCATGCTAAGGAATACGATGGATGGGAGTATTGAATAGTAGTTCCACGTAGGTTCCCTGTATACTTTCACCAATGGTAGCGCCCAGTTTGCCCAAAGAGTCAAATGTCACCATATTTCCTTTAAAGTGGCACTGGACGGAGCACAATTCCCTTGAGTTTTATTAATTTCTGAAAATGATGAAAGCCTTCAATAATTATTCTCATTATAACATTTTTCTATAAGGTAAGGAGAACACATGGAAGCATATGAAGTACATTTTGTGGTGCTCCAGGGGGAATTTCGTTCACATCGGCTTTGATAATGGCTTGTTGTATCCTTGGAAAGAATTTGGTATTATGTCACCACCCTACTATTCGGCATAAAACGGCTGTTTGATGTTGAGGCTGTGACTTGTGGTTGGCATAATATTCGATTCATCCTGTAACGTTTTATGAAGTAACATCGTACAGTGTATGCATTGGGCGTCTAGTGGTGAGTTATTCAGAGAGGCAAGCATTGCTCACCACCAATTTCGTATCATCACTTTTAGTCCGCAATAGGTCCCATATACTTTCGTAATATAGGGTACGCATCCCAATGCCATAGAAGTGGATGTCAATGAAATTCCCATGAGTGTGGATGGAGCAAAATTTTTCAAACCTAATTTTTCTCTGAAAATGATAAAAGCCTGCCAATCCATTAAATATCCACCATGTTGTACATTGTAGGATAACCATGCAAGGTATTTTAGCAGTATAGAAGTACATTTTGTGGGTTAAATCTTCATGAGAAATTTCAATTTCGTGTACACTCAGTTGTAATGGCAGAGTGTGTGACTCTAATAGTAGAAGAGTCACTGTTGGGACTAATCAACTTTCTATGGCAGAGTAGTGAAGCGAGTCCTCAGGGGGCGCGCGCACCCCAAGCCAAAAATAAAGCGATAAAGAGAGATAAAGAGAAATAAAAGGACAAGAAAAATAAAGAATTCAAGGCCGGCTCAGATTTCCCGAGGAGGGCGCCCTCAACTTAAAGACACTATCAGTGATTTGCTAAATCAGCAAATCGAAAAAAATCATCAAAAATTAGATTTTAGCATGTACGTAACAAGTACAGGTATACTAACATACCCTGCAAATGATAAGACCAGAAGCAACCTAATAAGGACAGAATCGGAGATTTTAGTCATTACTGTCCGAACGGACACTTACTACAACACGTAATTGAATGGAGAATCGTATTTTGGAACACTGCAGTTTTCTTCCTTTTCTTTCAATTCTATAGCTGGAAAAGGTAACTTATGAGAATTCTACAGACTTATCCTTCACTTTGAAGCTATTAATGCAAATTTCAAATATTTTTCAAATCACTGATAGTGTCTTTAAAAAAATCTAGAGGAGATATAAAATAACCCCAAATTAAATAAAAATAACCTCATTATGTAGAGCATACTTACCTTGAAATCCTGTTAAAAGAAATCCATACGATTTTCCATTCCAGAGATATGGTATTCAAAGTTTGGGAAGATTCACATCACCTCGTGTGTTTAAAACTGGTTTAAATTTTCGGGCTAAAAAGAAAGACTAGAGGTCGCAATGCGGACCATTTCAAAGAAATCGGTGCAATATTAAAGATTTAACCTTTGGTGATGACCTTTGACATTTGACCATTTTGTCTTAAGTCTCCGTAACCATACGTTGTAAGTAGTACAACTATACATTTTTTAATCCTTGTGACAAGACAAACACTTCGGTTACCTTTTTACGGCAATCCAGGCATTTTTCATTTTTGACCCCTGTATTATGAAATTTCCCCCTCCTGGATTCCGCCCACACTTTTATGAGGGGCATCCCCGCTAAATTTGTTCATTAACCTTCATAGAAGACAAATCCACTGAGAAATGATGCTCTGCTCTCCACGGTCACGGAATTGCTCCAAATGACCCAACTATCATCTTCTATGATAGCACTTTTCCATTCGAATCTCGTTCGTTGCTTATGGGCCGTGTACACAATGCCGCTATCAATTGTTCGGACGTTAATCAAACAGCACCCAAAAACGAGGTTAAAATTAGAATATAAGAACTGGCGATATTCAATTATTCATTACATGCTGAACAATTTTTAAAGACAGCGGTGTCGGGGAATTTCCTAAAACAGATGTGCTTACCTCTATGCTTCCGATTTTTCAACTTTCCATCTAGATAGCGGAAAAACACTCAAACAATCACACATAGCCTACATACGTATAAATATATACATACATGAATTTATGCATTTATTTTACTTGATTTCAAAATAAATTAAGTCAACTAGAATGATATATTTCCAGAGCCTATTTTCCCTTTCCCCCTCACCAAGCCCGGCACCCAGCAACCTTTACCCTCTCAGATGCACATGAAACATCTAGTATATAATTTTAAATATTTGAGAAACGGTATACAGGAGCCGAGTTTACTATACCTGGGAACTTGGGCTAGTAGCCCAGAATGAATATCCAATAATTCAAACAACTATATATAAAGAAAACGAAAAAGCATATTGAATGCAGCGATTGTTCTGTCCGTGTCGCGAATATTGTATAACAAGTTCAACCAGAGAAAACATTTTAGAAAAACATCTTGCATAATTTTTTCCAGCAAACCCTCCTTGCTAACGTGTCCAGCCACCCCTGGTTATCGGTCCGGAACTACTTTTTAATTTAGCCTAAGTCTCCGTCCCTCGGGACAGCATATAATTAAACTTGCCAGTGCCGCGTACGCGGCGATAGATTAAATGATTTATACATTGAAATTCTATTGAAAAGACGAGAGGGGAGCGTCAAAGTTCTCAACAAAATTGAGACACTACCGAGTTTTTCTAATCAAAATACGCCAAATCACCGACTTGGGATTGATAAAAACGCCTCTAGTTTTGAAGAGACTTCAAAGAATGCTCGCATATGATTGATGTAAGTCATAGTACTCTCTAACTTTCAAAAATCGAGTGGCAAAAATTTCTTCCTGTTATGTCTATGTAAAAAAACCAATATTGCGGTTGTGGGTGTTCCGACTACTAATTGACGGTAATGTTACACCATGCACCGCCAACGGTGAAAATTGTCCAGGTTACTAACAAATCGTGTTTTTTTGCATAATACCCGCTTTCCAAACTAGATAACTAACCACTGTGTGAAATAGCTAAGCTCAAATCGAAGTCATTAATTTAGAAAATCACAACTTTGTTCTAAAATTATAAAAAAATATATTTCGAAATTTGAGTCTGCCTTTAAAAGCCATCGTTGGTTATGCTGCCTGGAATTTCAGATTTGATGACAACATTAATGCAAATTGAATATGGGAAGCTAAAAACAATTTTTACGTTTTATTATAATTAGTATAATCCATAACGTTCCTTAACTGCATTTAAATGCACTTTTGAAAACAAATCACTGAGTGGACCAATGCCTTGGGTTAGGGGGAAATTCCTCTAGGAACGTTAGGAATATACGGTACGTAATTACCTACGAAAAAATGCATGATTTTGTGGGCATTCGAGTGGCCTTTTAACTCGACGTATTTTAATAGCCGAGAGATTTATAATAGCAGAGATTTATATAGCGCCTTATGCTATTTGGCCTCTAAGCGCTTTCACAAATGGACGCTTTCTAGGGATAGGATGCAGCAGATCAGGATCAGCGCTTTCCCTTATCAGCAAACATATGAGATAACCATCGCACCCGGGACCAGCTACCCAAATATCACATGCATGGGTAAATCGGAACAAACAAGCGGTTAATTTCTTGTCCAGGGAAATTACAAGATAGCCGAATCTCACAGGGCTCGAACGCACGCCTATACGCATGGATGAGCACAATACACTGGAGTCGAGCGCTTAACTGATTGCGCTATTTTGTCCTCGATTTTGCTGCACTTAATGATTCTCTGGGATGATTCTGTCAACAATCCTTCAACATGCAGTTTATTCTGTTGACTGAGGCTGCAGAACTCATATGATGGTGGCACAATACAAAATTCTTTCCGTTTTTAAAGTGCTTTTCAGGAAGAAATATAAATTTAAGAGCAAATTTGATGCACTTTTCAGAGGATGATAATTCCACGTTCACAGACGAAGTCCAAACCGGATGACCAAGTGACATGACACAAGTGAAAGGTCATGCACGTGAGAGCGCATTTTGTAAACATACTCCAATTCTGCAGGCGTTTTTTTTGGGCGTGTGCTTCCATTGTTTCACTATATTGGCGAGATTTAATATCTATATCGACCACAACAGAGAAATTGCTTTAGAATTTCCCCCACGGCTAGGAGTTTGCTCTCACAAATATCATACTGACAATAATTGTATCTCTCATTCTGTCGCAATATGCAGAACCTTGTCTGTCAATTACGTCTTTAATCTCTACCCTGTTCAACTTTAATATGAACAAAACGGGATGTATTTGGTATTCTGCCGCCACATCCTTTAACATGCAGTTTATTCCGTTGAGGCTGCCGAATTCATTTCCAATAACACTTTAACTGTAGCAGGGAATAAGCAATAAAGGTTTAAAGGGCAGTCAATGACCAAAATATGTTCCATAGTGGACGCAGACATTTTGGAAATGCAGCAATCTTTCTTGTCGCTTAATAGTCGGCGTAATTTTATATTATTGTTCCTTGCTAAGAGGTAAGGTTTAGAATTTCTTTCTGATCACAGCTGTTGGTGTACATAGACGGTTCACCCATTTGATCAGTATCAACAGAAAACGATAAGTAAGTCGAAGCCATGCAATTAACATGTCTTAAATGAAAGATAATTGTGCAATAATTGCTCAGAAACTTTAGAAAATGCGGCAAAACTAGGGTATTGACTGAAATTCAGCCGAAAAATCCAATATGGCGGCCATGAAGTGTGATGTATATAGGTAGTTACAAACATGGTCAGAAAAATATAACTATGTCGAAGCCATGCAATTTACATGTCTTATATGAAAGAAAATTGTATAACAATTACTTCTAGACTTAAAAAATTGAAGACAAAATTGCCCTTTGGTTGAAAAAAGCAGTAAATCTAGGAAAATTATTGCCTTTAAGTTTAAAATCCAATATGGCGGCTCTGAAACAAATGTCCGGTGCCTTGATACCAATAACATGAATTAAGAGTGAAATAGAGATTAACCCATGATACCCTGCGCGAGAAGTACATACTGGTAAAATTCCTATTATGCACTTGGTTGACTTTTTTAAGCAGTGTGGAATTACAAATTTGACAATTGCAGTCATGGTCTAGCAATAAATAAATATTGATGAAGCTTGGTGAAGCGTGAACAATGCAAAATTTAATGATCAATAATTATGCTGAAACAGTGATGAAGCTTCAGCCGCGGAAAACTACAAAAGTGAAGCTTCATCTATATTTAGGGAGGGAGAGTTGGTGTAGCGGTGGAGTTGCTCACCTTTCACCAATGCGGCCCGGGTTCGATTCCCGGTCGAGCCAGTGTCGTATGTGAATTTTGTTGCCGATCCATACTCGTCCTCGCAGGTTTTCTCCGAGCACTTTGGTTTTCTCCTGCATCTAAAATCGGACTTCTTCCCATAAGTCTTTCCTCGCTGTTCTGGTGGCGTCCCTTGAATTTAATTCACATATTACAATATTGGGTTCTGCCTGGCAAATGCCGAATAAATAAATAAATATGGAAACAATTCAAAGGGTGAAACCGGGACTAACACTTTTTCGGATAGTGATATTCTCGACTGTTTTCGGTAAAGCAAGTGTAATGGTTGTCAAATCTTTACCTTACAAGTAATTGATTCAGGTGAACAAAGCTGGTGACTTGAAGGGTCCAGGCTTCAAAGTGATGCATGCATAAAATAACAATCGTATTTAAAATAATAAGCTGAAGCAATGCAATCGTCAAAATTGGGCTTATTCGTGTTATATAGTTTTTGTTTCTTTTTCAGATGGGTCTAATCTCCTCGTACGAGATTGGATGCCGTGCTTTAATATCAGCGCTTGCAGAAGTAGTCCCGAACAGAGATGCACGCATTCTTGATGTGGCAGCTGGTTCTGGATTAGTTGGACAAGAAGTAGGTTCTTTCATAAGGCTTACATCATACAACTGCCGAACAATCTGTTTTAAATACATTCGGTGTTTTTGCATCGGTGATTCTATATTTTCCCTGATAATAAGCCACACCCCCTTGTGCAGAAAACTACTCTCGTCTATAGCGTTTTATACGCGAGTTTTGTGACCTGAAATTTCACCTTATAATGTGAGAAAGCCAGCTATGACTTCAGAAGCGACTCAGTGTTTTTGCCGGGAGTACCAAATTCGTCAAGTATTTTGCTCACTGGTCGTTGTCATGTTTGGTCTTTATTCAATGAAATCACGTAGACTACCGAAGTATAGCTATGTCTTTGCTCCAATCCTTCTATCCACAGTCAAACTATCGCCAAATTTGGAGCGGAATATCACATACTAATGCACTTGCCTAATTCTCTTATGCCAATGCCTACAATAAAAGCCCTATACTTTACTGTGGGAGTAGACTGTCCAACAGTCTCGTCTACGTCTTTGGTTTTAGAGCCCATTGTGTTGAAAGATCTAAATTCTAAAAGATTGAATCTGATTGGATAAATATCTCCTAGAAGAAATTATTAATTTCTTCTAGGTGAAATTATATTTTGGCCACCCGGTCAGACATGTTAAAATTTATCATACCAATTAATCAATTGTTTTGGAGGCATTCAGGGCCAACGGAGAAAATTTCCTTGGCTGAATTTCTCTAGGAGAACATTCAGCCCAAACAAGGGGCTATCTTGGCTGGGATTTCTCCTACGAGAAAATTTCAGCCGATGAAAGTTCTCCGTTGCCCTGAATTTCTCCTAGAAGAAATTGATTAATTTTTTCTAGGAGAAATTCTAACCAATGAGAGCGCTCCTTTTGGCTGAATTTCTCCTAGGAGACATTCTAACCAATGAGAGCACTCCATTTGGCTGAATTTCTCCTTAATTTCTCTTCGCAGAAACTCGGGTAGTTATGACTCTTACGGCCACCTTTATAGCATTAATTTTCTCCTAAGAGAAATTTGATTAACCATCTTAAAAACGGGAGCTGTGATTGGCTATTTATTTCACCTAGGAGAAATTAGTTAGACGTTTCATATTGAAGTCCCAAGGATGCCAATGAGGTAGTACAATATGATTGCGTAATGGGCTGTATGATGTTGTGCAATAGCGCTTGACGGAATAATGGCAATACCTCATTTGAATACTTGGACTTCTATATGAAACGTCACTTGAAATGAAGAGATTAAGGAGCGGCCCTTATTGGCTGGAATCAAATTTCTCCTAGGAAAGATTCTGGTCCGGCACAATTTACTCAACATCAAATCAAAGTAAAGACATATATAAGAGAGGAATTAAAAAAATATTGAAAAAAAAAAAATTAACACAAAACAGCCTTTAACTGCAAAGTGATATAAAAATGGCAGATACAACTCTGTTGCCGCTCACATGACATATTAACCGTCAACTGAGTCCTTGGTAGCCGATATGAAAAAAGTATAGGAGCATATATTTAACCATTAACTGCATAAGGGGGGCGTTCCTAGGGACCCCATTTTTTTGTTTTTCAGGCGGCGATTTTTAACGCTGCAATATATTTGGTTATAATTTTTGTTATTTGGTAAAATTGTAGTTGCGATTGCATTGGTGCAAAAAAAATCCAAATCCATCGCGTCGTTTTGGCGTATTACATGGGTCCCTAGGAGGCCCCCCCCCCCTTATCACTACGGAGATGTACCCATGACAAAAATAAAAAATCTTATTAGATTACTTGATTCTGATTTTTCATTCATGCATCCCTTAGTGACATAAACAAAAGTAGTTAATAAATAATTAAAAAAAAATCTTGGGAAGTATAGTAGGCCATGGAGCCATAATATTTTATATTACATAATGTAGCGGTTTTCTTAACTGTAGCAACCTTGGTAAATTTATACAAGTAACCTTAAAAAAAATATAAAATGGCATGAGAACATTATGTTTGTGCTAATATGGTAAATATAGTTCATTCTTCACCCAATTAAAGCAATAAGCACTAGTCTAGGTTGAAAAGCAATGCCGTAGAAAATGCTGATTGAACAAATTAGTGTCTTTTTCGCACATTTGACGCACACATTTTATTCAATCAATGTTTTGCCCCTAATTTTCTTACTGAACCAAACTTTCTTCCGTTTTTATTTCTTTATTGTTGATGCTTAAAGCCTTCTTAAACATGTGTGGATTTCATCTAAAAAATCCTTTTAGGAAAGTGGTTATAAGTGGTTATATTAGGGGGGGTCCCTAGGAACCCCCCCCCCCCCCGTTATGCACGAAAACGGAAGGGATGGAAGTGCAAACCCCTTATGCAGTTAAGTTGTTAAAGAGAAGTCAAAATGATGGGCCTTGGTTAAATTGTATGGTTTACATTAATTTTATAGTGTTATATATTTATGTTTAAAATACTTGTAAGCACTTTTTTCTGACTTTGGAATCGGCTCCCCGCGAATTGGGCGGATATTGGGCTCTGTTTATGATGACGTCACGAGGTTCCTCATATCTCACCCCAGGCACCGCCATTGGCGATTGCGTCAAATTTATTTGTTCTGCCATCCAACGCCATAGGTTTCTGGCATCTCAATACGTCATCGGAGTTAGCAGAAACATGGCGGAACTGGTTGCTGTGTGCCCACTGCATTCTGGGGCCGTTGTTATGCCTCCTTACTGTCGAAGCTCCCAAACTTAGTGTGCATTATGAACGTGAAAATTGATTACGGGAAGCGGCAGACTCAGCGGTCCGGTAAGTACGTTATCCCTGTTTCTAAAATTGAAAAAAAGTTGGCGCACGTTTGAAAATTCTCAAACTGAATAATACCGAAAGGCATGGTGGGAAAAAGGATGCGCCCTTAGCTATTGCGTGTTAACTTTATCCGTGTTTGCGAGTACCGAAGTACCCGACAAAACGTTCATTTTCTCGCTAATTTTCTTATAGGTTCAGACCCAATTACGATACATATCTAAAACAATAACATAGTAACCGGACCCTCTGATGCAAAAAACCATCCATAGAACCTCTTCGTTTTCCGGAGATATTTGAGATTTAGTTTCATTTGCATCATCCCATGACCACTGACCTATACACCTGATAGCGGGCCGGCGATCGAGAATGAAACATTTTTGTCCTCATTTTGTAGAAATGGCAAGACACCCGTCGTCGCTGCATTACTTTAAATGGCCTTGTACGTCAAATTTGAAAATTACTCAAAATAAGGGAAAACGAAGATGTTGTTTTCACACAAAAGGAATTGGTTATTTTCAAAAACAACCATTAATGGAACAAATAAAGAATTTTCGGAAAAAAAATAATGAAATAAATAGGAAATGTTTGAAAATAATAAATAAATAAATGCAGCAAATAAATAGCCGAGCATGTTATAACATAAGATAAATTGCATATTTGGTATAAGTAAATATAGAAATGGAATGAATGAAAATGAGAATGAAATGAAAAAATGAATGGATGGATAAACGAATAAATCCCAACCTGCCTTTATATATGAATAAATAAAAAAATAAGAAAAAAGAAAGGAAGAGGTGGGGGAGGGGAAGGGGGGAAGGAGGAGTGGGGAAGGTGGGGAAGGGAGGAAGGGAAGGGACAGAGACAGGGGAAGGCGTGACGGAGGGAGGGCAGGGAGGGGATGTGGGTCTGAAGGGGAGGGGAACCAAGGCGGGATGAGGAGGGGAAGGGGAGGAGAGGGAGGGAGGGGGAAACGGGGAGGGGAGGAGAAGGAAGGGAAGGGGATGTGGGGAGGAGAGGGGAGGAGAGGATGGAAGGGGAAGGGGGAGGGGAAGGGGGGAGGGGGAGGGGAGGGAGGGGAGTGGGAAGGGGAGGGGGAAGGGGAGAGGGAGGGGAAGGGGAGGAGAGGGGAGGAGAGGGGGAGGGAAGGGTGAGAGGGGGAGGGTGGAGGGGGTAGGGGGGGGAAGGGAGGGAATGGGGAGGGGGGGGGGGGGGGGTGCGGAGGGGACGAGGAGGGGGCAAGGAGAGAGGAGAGGAGGGAAGGGGAAGTGGGGAGGGAAGGGAAGGGGGGAAAGGGGGACGGGGGAGGGAATAAGGGGAATTGGGGAGGGGGAATGGGGAGGGAGGGGATTGCGGGGAGGGGGAATTCGATGGGAGCCGGGGAAGAAGTGAAAGGGGAGGGAATGGGGAGAATGAGGAGGGGAATGGGGAAAACTCAAGCGTTGCATTTAGAATATGCCAAAAGAATTTCTCGTGCCGAAAAATGAAATAAGGAGAAAATTCCGAAAAATAATGAAACAAACTGAGGAAATGTGAAATAATAAATATAAATAAAGGTTTTTTAAATGTTTTATTTACCTTTTTTAAGATTACAATTTAGATTGATTTGATTTTAAAATAACGATTTCATGAATGCATGAAGGGAAAGAATTAATGAATGGATGAAAAAAATAAATTCAACCTTTACCTTATGGAATAAGGTAATGATTATGAATAAATGAATAAAAATAACAAAGAAGGGAAGGGAAGAAGGGAATTAGGGAAGAAGGAAAATGGCAAGAAGGGAAGGGGAAGGGAGTGAAGGGGAAGGGGGGGGGAGGAAGTGAGAAAGGGGAGGGGAAGTGGAAGGCGAGGGGAAGGGAGAGGGAGGGGGAGGATAGTAGTGAAAATGAAGGGGAGGGAGGGGAGGGGAGGGAGAAGAGGGAGGGGAGAGTAAAGGGCGTAATGAAGGGGGAAGGGGGTAGAGGGAAGGGGAGGGGGAAGGCGTGGGAGAGTGGAGGGAAAGGGAACTGAAAATTTTCCTGTAAATTTCACCACAATAATTTATAACACAATTTTTTTCACATAACATAAATTTCTTTTTGGCGACATTATTGTTCAACCTTAATCAAATAATTGTCTAACTTAACAAATGGCACTCCAATATGTACACAGTAAAGTAATCCCAGCATTAGGATTGTCGTATCGCGCCAATTAGCGTAATTATGACTGTGGCATAATTTGTCGATGCTACTACCACACCAATTAAATAAAATATTAACATTTTTCTTTCCCAAATACAAGAAATATTCACAAGTTGCAGTGAAATTCGCATTGAATCAGTACGTGACCTCTCAGTTCTGGGCCCTCTACAAAATGGCCGCGGGAAGTACGGTTGTATCAATCGCCGCCTATTCAATTACGTGCGAGGCCCGCTATCCATGTATAGAGGTTCGGGGCTATGCGGACGGAAACGTTAATCTCTCGTGCAGTACTAATTTAGATAATATCTTTCGAAGTCTGTGCCACAGACTAACGCTTTCGGAACCCCGTTATCGGCAGGGACTGTCACGTCAGAGCCTGGCTAGATCCGCGGCAAAACTTGTTTAAAGGCGGGGAACCACCGTGACGTCATCGCAAACCGTGTTGCCAAAACCATGTTTAAAAAGTTCTCATTGTGGAGGTACTTGAGTGTGGGGATGTTTTCAATCTCCTCTAACAGTCCACACCATTTTTAACCAAATGCTTTTTAAAGGTCCATGGCCGATCTCTAATAGCCTATTCCCCAGAAATCCAGATTTTACCGGAAGTGGTCGAGATTTTGAAAATTCTACTATTTGTCTCATTTACACTATGAAATCTTAGCGGCTAAAGAGTTTGGTTTGGAAGTTATGAGCACGAGAAAATGCACTCATTTTGGCGCCCAAATTAATTTACACAGTACTCTATGTGGGCTCACAAAAATTCACGTTTTAATGGTGACGGCCTTCTTTAAGATGAAAACTTTATATACTTAATCGGACATCCCCTTAAAGAAATCGGCCAATTTTCCCATCAATTGATACCAAGTTATAGTGCCCATTGGGACTTCTCTTAATTTTTTGCAGAGAATGTAAAGCTGCTGTAGATTAATAGTAGGATTAGTGTAAACGGCCCAACTTAAAAGTAAAAAAAAAATAGTCTACAATCTAGCGAGTCAAGGGAACTGTTATGCCGGAAAATTTAGTGTTGTACAAGTTATAGCGTTTATAACAATTTGGGCCCCGACTTAGTAACGGAAAATTGAGTACTTGATGTGAACTAACAGGACAGATCCAGTTGCACGCTATATTTTACAATATATACGTGAGCGCATTAGTTTTTCCCCCAAACCGCTGTTCTGCTTTCCCCCAGATAGTTTTAGAAATAAGTTCTGTCTTAGTATATAACAAAAGTTTTTTCTGCCAAATCTTACACAGCTTACAAAAAAATCACAACGGTTTTTTAGTGGACATATTTTTTATATGTACGCGCGAAACGGATCTGAAATGACATTTCTTACTAATGACAACGATTCTGAAAAGACACGTTTCAAATCGAAGGACTATCAACTTTAAATGTTTGAATACTTTATTTTCTTTCGCACAAGAAGTGGTATATACGCGATGGTTGGAAGTAGATGTTTGGGAGTTGCAGTCCGCAACATGCAATTTTTCTTTAAATCTAGAAAATATGATTTTCTGTGAAATTTCAAAACTTCATTAGAAAATTGTTCATGTTCATATCCAAGGGTTAAACTAAGTTATTAGGGGATTTGACCTATTTTGACGATTTTAAATTTTGGTTGCCATAATGAAAGCCCATAATTTATGGGTAATATTGAGTCTGAATTTTCTATACTAAACGTTTACAATTGTATTTTTGAAGCTTCGCAACTTTGGATATGATAACCTCGACGCTCGGAACTCTAGAAGATGCTGGAGATGCTAAATCTAAGAACATTTACAAAGAGTATATCATGGACACTATAGGAGCCTGACAAAAATATTGTGCCACCGTTGATGAAGGTAAGTTCAATTGAATGTGGTAATAAATGACCCGATTTTATGTTATTATAATTCTGTAAAATTTAACGTTTCATATGAGACAACGAACCCTAATTGACGCTATCACTGGGTATTGATTTGTCGTCCTAGCACGGTGCACATGGTTCTTCCTCAAGAGGGGCCGATCCAGCGGCCGCGGCGGCGGAACGGGGGAGTGGGAGCCATGGCTCCTCTACATTTGAAAGTGGAGCGGCCTGAACCCCCACTTTTTACAATTTGATTGATTAGGCACGCTCCAACGTAGCAAATCAGGTCGAGTATTTTCCCGCGCATGTCGAGTTCACGCGCTGTGGTATGAGTTTTCCTCGCCATATGTCGAGGTGTGCAGCGTTATATGTCGAGTTAGATTTACAGCGACATCTGTCCAGTTTGCCCTCTATACATCGAGTTGTGCTCTCTAAATATTGTGAGTTTGACATAAAGCATGTCCAGTTTTAACGCTCCACGTATCAAATCATGGCGGAGTTTTCCCGCGCATGGTGAGTTTCACGCGCTGGTATCGATGTTTTCCTCGCCATATGTCGAGTGTGCAGGTTTTATATGTCGAGTTTACAGCGCTATAAGTCCAGTGTTTGCCCTCTATACATCGAGTTTTGCTCTCTATTTATGGTGAGTTGGACCTAAATCATGTCCAGTTTCCAAATCTCGACATGATATTTTCTCAACGTGAGGAAGGGGAAAATCGACATGATTTTTGGGGTATGTGTAAAAAAATCATGTCGAGTTTGTATGTGAGATAAAAATCCTGCGAGTTTTCTTCACCGTTGAGAAAAAACTCATGTCGAGTTTGCTCATGTTTGCGAAAAAAATCTGTCGAGTTTGCTCATTGAGAAAAAAATCATGTCCCCAGTTGAACTGTTGAAAAAAATCATGTCAGTCTTTTTTTTTTTTAAAAAATAGGCATGATTATTCTGGACATGATTTATTCTGGACATGTTATGAACTGGCACATAGAGTTCAAACTAGTAACTGGATAGGCAGCGCTTTAAACTCGACATATAGCGGGGTAAACTCGATATCCAGCGCATGAAACGCCATGATGTTTGAGACGTGGGAGCGTGCCAAATTGATTACACGTCGGACCTATCATAGCACACGAGAAAACGGTATGAATTGCTCGGTTAAAGTGCTAAGTGGCCTCGCCATTATGGAAAACCTTCCGCCGACCGGCTGGCCCGAAGCCGCCCGATCTATTCAGATAGTGTTAAAGACCTATCGCAATTTGTTTAAATGGACTTGTTAAAAAACCGTAACTAGAAAGAGTAAACTAGTATGGGGATTAAACTAGGCAAAATATGATAGAACAATCCTCCACTCGTCATAATTTAACCACGCTTTTACTGTCCACGTGTCTCTTTTCTGTAATATTCCATCAGGGCTCCTCCTCTTATCGTAGCTTGCGCTGTCAACTCACTGTAGTGGACTGTGTGCCAAGTAGGAGGCAGATGTTTCCATTGCCTTCTAACTACTTATTTGTCTTTATAAGCTCAAAAGTAAGCCACGATCTGTCTTGGTTTATTTGGGTCACGTTTTCGATTCTATTGTGCTCTCTGTACTGAACACGGGGAAGTTGTTTTATCCTAGAGTCGGGAATAGGATCGTCAACGAAAACGATCATGTTCGTCAAAACAACATTTTCCTCTTGCACACAAACAATCCTCAGGTGTATGGCGGGATCAACCCTCTAAATCTCCTATCTTGTCTTCTTCTTTGGAAGGATTTTTAAGAACATGGACAAGTATCAATGAACGAACAGGAATACCAAGAACAGCCCAAAAAGCTTAGGACAAAGGCTTTAATTTCATTGGGGTCCTTAACATGCAGAAAGAGGGAAGAGAAATATACATGAAAAAACAAAATGTTTGAGACAAAATTAAGGAACTTAAGTCACTTGAGATGAAGGACAACAAAAATATAAAATATGGACACCAGCTCAATAAATTTGAACAATTTAAAGTCACTGCCCTTGTTCTCGCTTGGCAGTGAGTTCCAGTGGTGGATAGCAGTGTTATAAAAGTAACTCTAGCAGGGCCCCTGAGAACAAAAAAATTGAATGGGCTCCCCTTTGTACTTTATTCTTACTTGATCCCTCTACTCCAACTGCCGGTTGACTCGTCGACTGTTCATGGCAGTTGAACCGTGTTATTTATATAGAACAAAAAACTGGCCCTTAATGCAAAAAACCTGGCGGAACCTGCGAGCCACTGCAGTGGCTCCACCAGTGCACTGGAGGTTGAAGTTTAAACCCGTTCTTAACAATTATGAAGGCCCAACATCAAATAGCATCCTCGTTTATTCGCTGTCTCATGCGTCAGAGCGACTGAAGACGCGGTGGTATGAAGACAGCTATTTAGCGTGCGTTGGATTTCTGTCTGCAGTGGCATACCGAGGCAGTCGATCCAGAGGGGGGAAAATTCTCAAGTCGTCCGTTCGAGGCGGCAAATTCTTACGATAATGGCAAGCTATTTGTGTAATAAATCCGATAAACTCAGTTTATCTCGATAAACTCAGTTTATCAATCGAAAAACTAGGTTTTTTCCAAATCGAAAAACTGAGTTTCTCGATAAACTCGGTTTTTCAAATGCTATAAACTGATTTTCGAAAAACCCAGTTTATCAACTTTAAAAAACTGAGTTTATCGATAAATTCAATTTATCAAGCGAACTTGGTTTTTCGATAAACCCAGTTTTTCAAACTAGGAAAATTCTAGTTTTTCGATTGATAAACTCAGTTATCGATCAACTCAGTTTTTCGATCGAAAAACTGAGTTTATCGAATAAACTGAGTTTATCGGATTTATTACACAAATAGCTTGCCATATACGTCTGCTCGCTGATTTGCTCCAATTAAATCCGAAGTTGACGAAAAAATTGGCAATGATTTACCTTAATTTTGCCCAAATTTAGGCTGAAATTTGTCGGAATTCCCCGAAGAGGGATGAAAATGTATATCATCCCGCTTTTTCGAGCCAGAGGGGGCAACTTGCCCCTTCTGCCCCCGGTCGGTACGCCACTGATTCTCTGAAAACATTTCGGTGGTTTTAACTTTCAATTTCTACAGGTTCGTATGATGCAATATGTCTAGGTGGGGCTGTGCTTCAAGGTCACATCACATTTGATTGCTTTCCTGAATTAATGAGGATTACGAAGAAAGGTAGGTTTATTTAGTAATTTGTTCAAGCATGTGGTCGTGCTAACGTGCTTAATTTTATCCAAAATAACCGAATGTTCTGTACCAAAAAAATTCTGTATTTTGACAAGAATCGACCTATGGCATAAAAATGGGATGGGACTATGGAATTTGTTTACAGTTTGGTCTATGCCCCAGTCTAAGTGCCAAAGACGACTATGGTTGTATTTTGACCGGAGCAAACCTGGATTTTTCGTCAAGTTCTTTCATAACCTCACTTCATGAGTAGCGCTTCTTTATCATTATTTCAGGTGGCGTGATAGTCTTCAACATCGCTGACAAATATCTGACAAAGGAACCTTACTTTACAGGAGGACAAATTAGAAGAGATATTTCAAGCATTTGTAGACAATGGGGACTGGATGAAATGGGATAAACGCCGCGCGCCGTACCGCTACAAGGAAACCTGCTGCATCTTTCGTATAGTTTTAGTGTGAGCCTGGAATTAAGTTTTCAATAGAAATACTCATAGGGTCCTTGCACGGAAGGTTTATTATGTTGGACTTTCTTTGCCCTTCAGATCACCCACACATACAATACATACATCTGGTTCACTTAAACATTTCGACAGGCAATTCTTTTATATTCTCGGCTGGCTTGGGTTGTTCTGGAAGAGGTCTGGCCAAGTCAGTCTATGACCTGTGCAAGTGCCCTATTCTCATTACAGCAAAGGGTTTCTTTTAGTCTAACGTAGATGACGATTTTTACTTTTTATAATAACGTTTTCTGCAACCTGTGAAAGAAAACGAATTTAATTCAACGGGAAATCCCCTTTGGCCCCCCTTTCTTGGTTAATGGCATCTTCCAAATTCGGGTCACATATGGGTCAATCATGTGTACGTTTGATCCAATCGCATTGCTGCATTTGTATTTCTTTAGCCGGTTTTCCCGTTCGACCAATCAATTCTCTGCATTTTCCTTGTCATTTATTGTTTCATGATTCGCGCGGTTTTGCTGTCACTTCGCTGCTTGTTTGCTTTGTGGAAAGACATCAACAAATTTTTGAATCGTGTATTGTTGAACATTTGCGTCAGCTATTGTGGAACTATGGGTCGTCGACGTGGTACAAACAGGCAACAAAGACGGAGTCGGTGTAGAGGATCTGGCACGGCATCGGGTGACAATTTAGCAAGTATTCAGAGACCTGTGCGTGAAACAAGATCGCAAACACGAGCAATCCGTGATCTATTAAATTCTGGCAGTGACGCTAGTCAGTCACAGAACCAAACAATTCAAGCTCAACCTGTTCCAAATCCGGTTCCAAACCCTTCTGTTAATCAAGTTCTACCGGGGGCAGTGAGTTCATTAACCATACCTGTAATACAGCAGCAAGAGTCTGGTGAAGTGCAAACAGCTCAACAACATCAGCAAGTACCGGATTTAAATCAACCATCGACATCGTCGGGAAATGTGGTCGGTGCTTCACCCGTATCGGGACCAAGAGGAAACGATTCAGGAAACGGTAAGGCTATGAATACGTTGCATACGTGCCGATGTTCATGCCAGAATTCTAATTCAAATAATTCAGAATCTTTCTAATTTGTTGTTGGCCTTGCAGAAAATTCACTGGGTTCAAATGCGGCAGTGAATATCAATCCACAAAACATCGTTTTTGAAAGGCCTATTGACGTTGCTGTGTGCAACACTCCCAATGCATTGGTTTCAATTTGTAATCCCCTTGGTTCTGAGCTCCCGCAATCGTTGAGAGAGAAAATTATGAAAGGGGAGTTCATCGATTTTGGTATTATCCTTGACAAGAGTGAGTTCAAAGCTGATGAATCTAAAGGGGTTGCATTGTCAGTTAACAATGATGGCAAAATTGTTTGGCATGAAAACAAACCAAAACGCCCCATTACTTCAATTCATGGGTGGACAACAGCCTTTTTGATTTTTGCTTCGGTTTTTTTAGAAGCACACCCTGACAAAACGCAAGAATTGCTTAAATATGCACATATAATACGCACTGCAGCATCAAGATTTGGGGGCTGGGGTTGGCGTAGCTATGATATTCAATTCAGAATGCGTCAACAAAATCAACCGCAACGTCCTTGGTCATCCATTGATGGTGAACTTTGGGCATTTTACATTGGTGCTCCATCACAGCGTGGTTCCAATTCTGCTCCATTTTTTCAACGTCGCGGCTCAAATTTTAGCTTTCGCTCCGCTCAATATCCAGCATCAAGTGCAAACTCCTTTCAAGCATCCAAATTTATGCCTTCAAGTTCAGGCGCAGGCAAGGGTCAAAGATCAAACCACATCTGCATCGACTTCAATCGTGCCGGATGTTCAAGAAACGTGTGCGTTTACAAACACGTTTGCCTCAAATGCAATGAATATGGGCACGGTGTCCAATCTTGCACTAAAGCCTTGCAACTTAAGAAAAAATAAGCCCCTTTGTGTAAATAAAAAATGCCTTTGTTGCATTTACCAATCGCCAATCAAACTTGATGCTATTCTTCCCTTGTTGGAGGTGTATCCTAATAAAAAAGCAGCCACTACTTTACGCTGTGGCTTTCTAGATGGCTTTAAATTAGGTTACTCGGGGGAGAGAATCGATAGAGATTGTTGCAATTTGAAATCGGTCGTGAAAAATCCTATGGCGGCTCTTGAAAAAATCAATAAAGAGGTTGAATTAGGTCGTATTGTAGGTCCTTTTGCTAATAGGCCTTTGCGCAATTTGATTGTATCGCCTATTGGTATTATACCGAAGGCTGAAAAAGGGAAATTCCGCCTAATACAACATCTTTCATAACCGCACTCAATGAGTAGCGCTTACTTTATCATTATTTCAGGTGGCGTGATAGTCTTCAACATCGCTGACAAATATCTGACAAGGAACCTTCTTTCAGAGGACAATTAGAAGGATATTTCAGCATTTGTAGACATTGGGACTTGGATGAAATGGTATAAACGCCGCGCGCCTACCGCTACAAGTACTGCTGTCATCTTTCTAGTATAGTTTAAGTGTTAGCCTGGAATTAAAGTTTTCAATAGAAATACTCATAGGGTCCTTGCACGGAGGTTTATTATTTGGACTTCTTTGCCCTTCAGATTCACCCACACTCATACGACATCTGGTTCCTTAACATTTCGACGACATGCAATTCTGTTATATTCTCGTCGGGCTTGTGTTCTGGACGAGGTCTGGCAATCAGTCTTGAACATGTGTCAAGTGACCCTCTTCTCTTAGCAGCAAAGGTTTCTTATCTAACGTAGATACGATTTTACCTTTTATAATACGTTTTCTGCAACCTGTGAAAGAAAACGATTTAATTCAACGGAAATCCCCTTTGGCCCCCCTTTCTTGGTGAATGGGCATCTTCCAATCGGGTCCACTCTGGGTCAATCTGTGTACGTTTGTAGCAATCGCTTGCTGCATTTGTATTTTCTTTAGCCGGTTTTCCCGTTCGACCAATCATTCTCTGCATTTTCCTTGTCATTTATTGTTTCATGATTCGCGCGGTTTTGCTGTCCTTCGCTGCTTGTTTCTTTGTGGAAAGCATCAACAAATTGTGAAGATCGTGTATTGTTGGACATTTCGTCAGCTATTGTGGAACTATGGTCGTCGCGTGGGGTACAAACAATGCAACCAAAGACGGAGTCCGGTGTTAGAGTATCTGTACGGCATTGGTGGGAACAATTTAGCAAGTATTCAGAGACCTGTGCGTGAAACAAGCTCGCAACACGAGCAATCCGTGATCTATTAAATTCTGGCAGTGACGCTATCAGTCCAGAACCAAACACTTCAAGCTCAACCTGTTCCAAATCCGGTTCCAAACCCTTCTTTTAATCAAGTTCTACCGGGTGCGTGAGTTCATTAACCTTCTGTAATACAGCAGCAAGAGTCTGGTGGAAGTTCAAAAAAAACACTCAGAACAACCTCAGCAGTACTGGATTGTAAATTCAACCTCGCATCTTCGGGAATGTGGCCGGTGCTTCACCGTATCGGACCAAGAGGAACGATTCGGAAACGTAAGGCTATGAATCGTTGCTACTTGCCGATGTTCTGCCGAATTCGCTTCAAAATAATTCATAATCTTTCTAAGTTTTTGTTGTTGCCTGCAGAAACTTCACTGGTTCAAATGCGGCGTGAATTCAAATCCACAAAACATCGTTTGAAGAGCCCTCTTGACGTTGCTGGGTGCACACTCCATGCATTGGTCAATTTGTAATCCCCTTGGTTCTGAGCCCCGCAATCGTTGAGAGATAAAATTATGAGGGTATCATCGATTTTGGTATATCCTGACAAGAGTGAGTTCCAAGCTGATGATCTAAGGGGTTGCATTTTCAGTTTAACAATGATGGCAAATATGTTTGCAGAAAACCAACCACAACGCCCATTACGTCAATTCATGGTGAGATCAACGCCTTTTTGATTTTTGCTTTGGGGGGGGGGGGGGGGGGGGGGTTTTTTAGAAGCACACCCGACAAACGGCAAGATTGCTTAATATGCACTATATACGTACTGCAAGCTCAATTTGGGCTGGGGTTGGCGTAGCTATTATATTCAATTCAGAAATGCGTCAACCAAATCAAGCGTAAAACGTGCCTTGTCATCCATTGATGGTGAACTTTGGGCATTTTACATTGGTGCTCCATCCAGCGTGGTTCCATTCTGCACCTTTTTCAACGTCGCTGTCAAATTTTATCTTTCGCTCCGCTCAATAATCCAGCATCAGTGCAAACTCCTTTCAAGCATCCACATTTATGCCCTTCACATTCAGGCGCATGCAGGGTCAAAGATCACTACCTCTGTCATCGACCTTCATCGTGCCGGATGTTCAAGAACGTGTGTCGTTGTACAACCATTTTGCCTCAAATGCCATGAAGATTGGCACGGTGTCCTCTTGACACTAAGGCTTGCCCCTTTGGTGTAAAATAAAAATTCCTTTGTTGCATTACTCATCGCCAATCAACTTGATGCTATTCTTCCTTGTTGAGGTGTATCCCTAATACAAAGGCATCCCTGACTTACGCTGTGGCGTCTAGGCTATTAATTAGGTTACTCGGGAGAGAATCGATAGGATTGTTGCAATTTGAAACGGTTCGTGAAAAATCCTATTGCGGCTCTTGAAAAAATCATCAGAGGTTGAATTAGGTGTATTGTGTCCATTGCTAATAGGCCTTTGCGCAATTTGATTGTTCGCCTATTGATATTATACCGAAGGCTGAAAAAGGGAATTCGCATAATCAACATCTTCATACCCTTAAGGTACATCATAATGATGGTATGGACAGAGAATTGGGCAAGTACATTATGCAAAGTTTGATGCCGCCATCAACATGATTGTCGGTATTGGAAAAGGGGCCCTCATGGCCAAACAGATATTCAATCAGCCTTTCGTCTTCTCCCTGTTCACCCACAAGATTTTCAATTGCTTGTATAGAAAGCTACATATGGCCAATATTTCATTGATAAAGCTTTCCAATGGGGGCCTCATTGCTCTCCCTCACCTTTTGCGAACCTTCAACGTTTTAGAATGGTTTTAAATCAATGTTGGAACCAATCACGTGACCCATTATTTTGATGATTTCTTGTTTGCTGGGGGGATTCAAATAGTCGTTGGTCATGTGATTCACTATCTGTCAAAATTTCATCTATATGTAATGCATTAGCCGCCCCTTGGCACCCGAATAAACGTTGGTCCGACCACATCAATCGTATTCTTGGCCTACATTGATTCAGTCAACATGCACTTAAAGTCCCTCATGAAGAACATCATTAGCATCCAAAATACATGTAAGCTCTTGGTGCACCGCATATCACTATTGCGTATCTTCAAGCTGTAGTGTGCTCCCTTTCTTTGTCTGCAAATCAATAGCCCCAGGTAGGCCATCCCTTAGGAACTTTTGATTTGATTTTGGATTAGAATGCACACATTCAATTAAATTATCGTCACATTGTTGCTTTTATTCAAAATTTAATGGGGTGTCATGATCCCTGAACAGCTTGGTCATGTACTGATCTTCAATGTTTACAGATGCTAGTGGAGGTCAGGGTTTTGGTGTTTTTTTCCGGCAAGTGGTTCCATGGAATGGCCCTCTACCATGGTAGTTATAATTCGCTTGCTGGCTTTAATTTTTTTTCCTCCCATTGTTGTGGCATTTCCCTATGGGTCAGTTGCTCAGGCAACCGTATAATTTTTGAGATCCGGCAATCTGGCCGTTGTTGCAATTACTCAATAAACAACTCAAAGTGCCCAGAATACTGAAATTAAGTGAATTTTTTATTTTGCAATGTTCAAACATAATGTTTCTTTTTATTGCCAATCATTACGCGGGAAAAGAGAATAACGTTGCTGGGGATGCGCTTTCTCTTTTCAGATGTCAGTTTTTCGGCTTGGCACCTCGCCAGACAATTGGGGGTCGCATTCCGGATTTCTAGGCAAGCTTTAGAACAGAGGTACATCGACTTGGTCACGCGTGTGGGCACCCTCCTCTGGAAAGTCTATGAAGTTGCATTGAGAATTTTATGCATTCCGTGGCATCAGCATAATTTGTTATATTTTGGCCAGCATCTATTCTGACATAATCTCGTTCATTGCATTCTTCCTGAAGGGTTTTGCGCCTTCATCAATTTAACGCAACATCTCTGCTATTACGGGTTTCCCGGAAATAAATAATTGGTTTGATCCACCGGACAGTTTTCATTTAGTTCAAAGTCAAGGAGGGATTTAACGCGAAAACAAAGGTTACCAGCAGGTTGCGGATTACCTCGAATGTTACATGATTGATCCCAACTTTATCCATTGTGCAATTCTTCATATGAATTCCCTCTGTTCAGGGCAGCATTTTTATTGGCTTTTTGGTTTCGTTGAGGTTAGTGAATTGTCCCCCTTCAAGAAAGGGGATAAATCTCGTGTTATTCAGTAGTATGTAGTAATAACAGGATCGAACAAATTCCCATTAGAAGTTGTCATTAAAGTCTCTAAACGATCAGAGGGCCATTCGGTATTTTAAAGCTTGCTACTTGCCTGGCTCTCCACTTTGCCCTGTACGCCATGTTGAACAAAAGACAACGGAAGCACAAAAACGAGTTGGACTTATGAAAGGTCCCATAAAATTAAGACCTACTCCATGGGCCCTTCTTTGTTCACTTTATAGACAACCATTACATCATATGAGATAATCGTAAATCCACACCAAAAATCAGATCCGTGATTGTGTAGAGTTGTTGGGGCTGGATACCAGATTCTATAGTTCTCACATCTTCGAATAGGATCGGCACATCAGCTCCTCAATGGCTTACGCTGACCTACACTATCCAGTCTGGCGTTGGAAATCTTCGGCCTTCCAACTGTACATACGCGCCAATTTTGTATTCAATGATTCAAGTACTTTTAGGGTCTAATCATCTCAATTTCTTAGTTCCATTTTGACATTTATTTCAGGTTTCCAAATTCTCCCAAATAATTTTTTCAAAATATACTATTTTGCACCTCCATTAAGTCTATGGTGGATGCGGGATTTGGCCTTTAGCCGATAAAATACTCACGTTGTCCATTTTCCATTCCACTCATGTAGTTGTTGCCCACACAGGCAGTTCACTGTGGTTGCATGGTTCTCGCCTAGCCTGCTTTCATTCTACGGTGATTAATTAGGGCACTGTCAGAAATTTCCGGAAATTGTTCGTATCTTCAGTTTTTAAATTGGATTTCATTTTGTTGTATGTGAAGGTAGAATTGCATTCCACAGGTCTTCTCTGGGTCGTCGGGAAGACATCATGTGTACATCCTCGCATATTCAAGTGGCAAATGTCTTCGGTCCTCTTCATGCACTTAATTGATCATCGCTTTCTTTTATTTTAAAAATAAAAAGTCCCTTGTTTCTCTCCTCGAGCTCTATGTCATTTTACTCTCTATCGCTTGAACACCCCCCCAAAAAAAAACAAAAACCCCCCCCCCCCCCGAAAACAGCAGAGGCCTTCCTCAAATATACTACGGTGAGAAACTGCTTCATTTTTCTTTTCAAATATATTGCCCATTTATAGTTTTGCATCTTTTCCGCTAGGCTCTTTCATGTAAGGCTTGCGCTTGAGTTTAGAGAGGCATCACTCACTTAAGGCTAGCAGGAGGGAGGCTATATTTTGTGCGCATTTATTACAATGCTACGTCCTTTAATTCACATTCATAACTCCTTCATTATGTTACAGGCTTCCCGCTTGACCTTACCAAGGTAATCCTCGTTAAAAGACTTAAGGGAAAGGAGGATAATATGTGAACGTGTTACTGTTTTTTCCAATTTGTTTTTATTGCCAGATCATTCGCTCCAAATCATAAGACCATTTGATCGTGGCGATAGTATCATAAGGGACGCAGGATAAGACACGCTCCATTGCCAGGTGAGCGAAGTACTCTTGAGCGGGATTGTTGGTGCTCGGCTGTTTAATCTTGAAAATAGACGGCGTCGCCCTTTGTTGCACCATCGCAAGAGGTAGCCAGCACTTTGATCTTACACCTGGGAACCAATGACATCCTACAGACCTCTCCTGCATCTATTCGCGGCCGTGTTAGAGAGGTCCACGATATACGCAACCCTTTTTGCCAAGAACTCGCATAATATGGTCTGATATTTTACCTAGGCTTGCGTAGCTGAAGAGAAAACTCCAGATGCTGGGACAGGTGCACTATTAACATCATCAGTTTTGTCACACGGTTTGCAGACCTGTATGTTGGGTGCATGCACTATCATTTAGCACTCACGGCTTTTAACCCCAGGCTAAGGAATGTTGACGTGCCTTTCGTTTCGCTCATGATTGCGTGCACTATGCTCAGATGGAAGTTCTCTCGTCAGGCAAACGTTGAGGCTATGCGTTATTGCTCTTTAATAATTCTCCAGAATAATGTTTGTGTTATCATAATCGTGTTTGCATATCCTGTAGATATTGCATAAATTCATGCCATAAAGTCTCTCTTATATTTTTCTCATCTTTGGTTTCATAGAGTTATAAATTTTTCAAATTTGGGATCTTGCCCATCTAATTATCATGTTTTTTTTTTACTTTCAAAGCCCCTCCTTTTTAGTGGGCGTGTTTGTAAGTTCCCTTTGACAAATCAAACATTATTGGCACTCTTTCATCTATTGAATTGCTTAGCTCCAATCACATGTTTCGGATATTGTAAAGGGTCAGTCGCTTCTTGCGTACGAGACCTTTTTTGGGCATTCGTTGTTTTACTCTTTACAATCTTACATTTTATTCATGCTGGCAATTTCAAGCAGTTTGTTCATTAATGTTTCAGAAGTAGACTTTGCTAACCATGTCTTCATTTAATAAATTACTCTTATTAATGTCACAGTACTGCAAGTGCAGCCTGCTTTCAAGATGAAAATCATCATCTCCAAAGTCAGCATTATATGTAATAATTTTCTATCGTTAACACGAATCGATCCAAGTGAGCTCTACAAGGTATCCATTGGTGGCGCTGGTGGCGTTTACTTGAGAGCTGATCGAGAGGTCCTCGCCTCCTTAGTTTAGGCCCTTTCAATTTATAGTTGTACAGGTAGATGGATATATAATATATCTTGCGTAGGGCCCTAACTGGGGTAGCGTCACCATAGTTATAATAGTTAGCGTCGCCCTTAGGGTTTAAGTTTGGTAAAGATACCAAGTGTCCACACTGGAGTAGCTCACTAGGTGAGAAGAATAGGGGCAGCTCTGTTCCATCCAATCTCCTAAAGTTAATATTGTGTGTTGCAAATCTAACAATTTTGTATTATTCATATCATTGGCGCCATAACAAAATTTGTATCATATTTGTTTAGCTGCAATAAATTATGGGTCTGTCTTTCCAATCGCAAAGCAGGCAGCTAACAACATTCCGGTTTTCCTTGTTCATAATTTTCCTGTCTTGAATAATGTAATGATTTATTAAGATATAAAACAAAACAAAGTGTTAATTAATTTTGCATCCGTATTCGTTCATATTGAAG
The DNA here is from genome assembly GCA_023653785.1 of Ophioderma brevispina. NCBI lineage: Eukaryota > Metazoa > Echinodermata > Ophiuroidea > Amphilepidida > Ophiodermatidae > Ophioderma > Ophioderma brevispina. Next base: position 836 of record JAMKCH010004748.1, on the reverse strand, counting down.
CAATTATATTAGACCTTACATTTTCAACATGTGCTTATGCATATGACCCATCTCATTGTTTTCATTTGAACAGTGCGACCGTTATCCTCAACCTACCATATTTTTCTGAAAGTATGTTTTGACTTATAGTTCGTGTTTTTCATGATCATAAAATTTCCAGGATTTGTTAACGTACATATGATACTAATTTTTTTTTTTTTAAAAAGAATATTGCCTTCAAGTTCGGCGCAGGCAAGGGTCAAGATCAACACATCTGGCATCGACTTCATCGGCCGGATTTCAACGAAACGTGTGCGTTCAAACATTTTTGCCTCAAATGCATGATATTGGCACTGTTGCCAATCTTGCCTAAGGCTTGCCCCTTTGTGTAAATAAAAAATGCCTTTGTTCATTTACCAATCGCTGAACATCAAACTTGATGCTATTCTTCAGTTTTGGAGGGGGTATCCTAATAAAAACACCACTACTTTACGCTGTGGCTTTCTAGATGGCTTTAAATTAGGTTACTCGGGGAGAGAATCGATAGAGATTGTTGCAATTTGAAATCGTTTCGTAAAATCCTATTGCTGCTCTGAAAAAATCATAAAAGAGTTGAATTAGGTCGTATTGATAGTCCCTTTGCTAATGGCCTTTGTCGCATTGATTGTATCGTCCTATTGATATGAACCGAAGGCTGAAAAGGGAATTCCGCATAATACAACATCTGTCATACCCTTAAGGTACATCAATAATGATGGTATTGCAGAGAATGTGCAAAGTACATTATGCAAAGTTTGATGACGCCATCAATATGATTGTCGGTATTGAAACAGTGGGCCCTCAGTGGCCAACACAGA